>JAMXBB010000006.1:97388295-97628423 GCA_024138015.1 Lumnitzera littorea
GGTGGGGGCGGGGAGGGGGGCATTGGTGGGGGGAAACAAAAAAGAAAAATTCCGAGGATGTTTATTAAGCAGGCTAGCTTATTGATTGATCAAATGGATAGGATAAGAATCCGGTTGTTTTTGTTGTCAAATTCTAGGAAGTGTGTGCATATGAGGCCAGGCAACTCCACTTGTTCCCCTGTTGATCAGCTGTAATTTGGTCCCTCCAAGCATTTTCTCTCTTTTGCAAATTCGATTTTTTTGGCCCAGGTTACCGACTGAGTTCAAAATACAACCCCACGAATCAAAGCCGATGCATTCATAATTTTTCGTGATGAGCTGCTACATCACGTACTTCATCCGCTCATGGGGACTTGGCCAATCATATTTCTTTGATCCCTTAAGATAAGCAGGTTTTTATTTTTTTGGTGCTGCTTATCTGGTTCAAGCATTTGTATAGACCTAGAGGTGTCTTGAAAGCCATTTCAGGATCAGCAATTGAAGATGTTCCTCTTACATGGGAAGCGATCAATTATTGCCATTTAATTTTAAGTGGCTTCTCGAAGCATATCTTAAGGAATAGCTGTTCAACCTTTTTTTTTTTTTTTTTTTTAATTATTATTATTTTTTACACGTATACTTTTTTAGTTTTAAAAATTTGATGTACTGGGACTGGGTTGGTTGCGTATGAGATAGGGTAGCTGATTATTAAAGTTGATCAGTTGCCTAATGCCTACTGGTGTATTTACCTCCGTATTAAGTTAGATGATAGCGATAAGCTTTATCGAGGGGAGATAAAGAGAAATACAATGAACACGTGCTCTTTGGTGCTCTTTTACATTGGTTTTCGGCAAGGGGGTGACTCGCTGGAGCTGGAAGTTCTCTATGTAAAAGCTAAAGATTCAACAATGCATTGTGTTTGATTCAAATGGTGCGAGTGCAACTTTTGTGAGATAATAGGCAGGTGAATTCGGTTGCAATACGTGTTGACTTTTTTGATAAGAGTCCCATAAATCCCTTAACGGGATCATTATGTATTTTGTTAAATTAGAACACAAATTCCATAACAGGAGAAAATTGCAATCAGTTTGTAAAAATGTTGATTTTATGTTGGCCCAGTCCCGTGTATCAATTTCGGCTTCAGACACCCAGTTTACGTCATTCTGAAATGTTGGCAATAAAGAGAGCACTTCTATATAGGTGACAATTCAACAGATGAAGACACTTCGTCACAAGGATTTAACACTGAATGCTCAATCATACAATGGTTTAAACACTGGATAAATTTTGAAAGAATTAATAAGATGGGAGTACCCTTATTTTGTAGGAACAAAGAGATTGTATTTTAGGCTGGCCGTGTAGTCCGTCTTTATACAGCTAATGTGGCAGGGCATGCATGATGACCCACTTGTAAAGTGGATATATAAATATGTAAATTAGAGACAAATTGGATGCAGGAAAAAACCCCATGATCCAGATCTCCAACGATGCAGGAAAAAGTTGTTGGGGGGGGGGGGGGGGGGGGTTGGGCGGCGGTGCAAAAAAGAAAGATAAAATCGGAGTCAAAAAAAATTTTCAGGTTTTTTCTTGCATTCTTATTAAAATATAATTTTATCGTCAAACAAACAAATGCCAACCGTTACAATTGGTTCTACATCACAACATATATATCTTACAGGCAGCCCAATTCAATGTAGAAAAGAAGGAAAGAGAAGAAAAAACCTTCCCTCTAAACCTCCCTTTTCTTCCACCCTCAATAACAATAAAGCCCAAAAGACAAGGGAAAATGAAAATAAAAAAGAAGAAGAAAGGAAAAAAGAAAATTAATGACGAAGAAGAAAGAGGGAAAAAAGCTCACTGATGCACAAGAATTGTGCAAAAAGAATCTCAAAATGCCGGCCCACCCCTGAAATTCGATATACCATTCAAACATCAACTACCACATATGCCTACCCTCCGCCAGCCCCTGCATCTGGATTCGAAAACTTCTTCACTCGGGGATGAATGGGTGAACGGACCGTATTGGCAATCTAGGTGTATGTATACACGAAATTTTCACTAGTACATCCTTCAACAACATCACAGCAAACCAGCTAAGAGAGCTCCAGGATCATTTGATGGTATTGGTGGACTTTGTGCTGCAGGTGCAGCAGGTGGTGCTACTGGAGGTGGTGGGGGAGAAGTTACAGGAATGCTAACTAGTTGTTCTTTGAGGAACTCCTTCAACCTGCATATAAAAAATCAGATGATCAGTTGAAGGAATATCTTTGAGCAGCATGCTGTTAAAGTTGAGAGATACATACTCGAATGTTAGAGAAGGATCCCCTGAAGCAACTGTCATGCGCAACTGGGTTCTGTCTGCTGGATCAGTTTCAATTCTTACCTGGATGTGTAGGAAGAATGTACGTTAGATAATTATTAGTTGTCCCTGGGTATGGATAGTTGAACAAGGAAAAGGATAGAAAATTCACTTGACTGCCAAAAATTGATTACTAGAAGATATCACACATGGTGGTTGGTATCAGATTTTACAGGAAGCATGAAGATTACTTACCAAGCAGAGCATAGGCCGTGTACTTTCTGAGTAGAATGTTGTGGATGCAACCAAGTTGTTAGGATTCGGGTCCTGAGGCAAAATCAACTGCAGTCAGCAGGAGTGCAATTACTAACAGAAGATGCAGAAAACCAAAAAGTTGATTAACTTACAAGACCGGGGCAGACTGTCACCCTGACACTGTTGAATAAGTTGGCCATTTCTGAGAGTGAGAGTGGTCTAACACCTCTAACCTGTACTCAAAATCAGTAAAATGAGAAAGTGGTACTCAGAAATGAAAGATGTTCAAATCCCAGTGAAAGGATTTTAGTGCATTGTTTGTACCCGTAAAATAATATTTCCAGGTACAAAAATCCTATGATTTCAGATCTCAAGCCTAGCTTGTCCAGAAGGGCAGGCTTTTTTTATTGTATATCTCTAGAATTCTAAACTAGGTCTGACTATAAACAAGATACATTACTCAATCATAAGAATATATCCTTAAATCTTGAAGAGTAAAAAAGCCTCGAGAATATTGATACTAATTAAAAGTGTTATGAAAAAAAAAAAAGACCAGAAAATTTGCGAGGCCGTGCCAGTAGAAGCCTAGATCATTGTAAGACAATAAATACGCATACCACTTCTTGAAGCTTTAAAGGTGGTCCAGATAATGATCTCCATTGAGGGAAGAACTCTTCAGCAGTTAATGTTATAGCTTGAAGAAATTTATTTAAAACAGCTGGTAGGCGAAGCTTGATGTTGACCTAATAAGGAGATTTATGGTCAGAAAGTGGTTTTACATAGCAACTGATATGCTAGCAATTTAAGAGGAAAAGAGGAAACTTTGCATAAAATTTACCGCATTAGGGCCAAACTTGTAGGAAAAGTCGAGTACGGAGACATCCCTGCTTGGTCGGAGATTCACAACCTCAAGTGGACATTGTACCTAAAGAAAACAATAAGAACATATATGAGGGGTTCAAAACAGACATTGCTGAAAAATAAGAAATCAACAATTACAAGATCTGACTCTTCACCTGTGCTCGAGGAGGAATAGTCTCGGGTACCAGTGAGAGCTCCATCTTCAAATGTGATGGGGGCAATATTAGAGCCTGAACGGACACAAGTGGAGAAGTGTTCTTGTTTCCCAAGAAAAGAACAAGACGTCCATGATGTGCTCTCCACTCGGCCTTAATGCCAATCTAGAATAATGTTTACAGAAAATCTAATTGTTAACGGGGTAAAATACAGGATGTTTCTCATATAAAATATCAGTTGTGAGGGAAAAGGCATCACTTAAAAGCATAAAAAATTGCAAGGAAATACACCTGAATATGGGGATCCTCGTATAAAACACCACTGTCTTTCATGCACAATGCTTGGAATCTCTCAGCAATGTTTCCTATTGGCTGCAGAAGAAAATTTAGGTTAGACTTTCAGGGACAACCACATAGCAGGTTATATTTTCAGCAAGAATAACATAAGAGTTCATCGAGACTCTGGGATACTCATGATGTTTGGTCTATACGCAGAGAGAGGATGCTAGTCATGGCAGATATTTAATGATGCAACGAAAAATAGGAAGATTTCCACGGACTGTGCAATATAAATGGAGAAAATTCTGCTGGATTTAAAGGGAATTATCTTTTGGTTTTTTTTGGGGGGGGGGGGGTGGGGGTGGTTGATGGCCCCCACGGTGGAGGGGAGAGGCAGTGGTGGTGGTGATGGTGGGTGTAGGACGTAGATATAGTTTTCCTTCATAAAAGAATCATATCAAAGCTTCCAATAGAATAGATCAATTGCTAAAATAAGTGAATGTATTTTAACAAGATATTATATTTCACAGGTCAAGTGCCAGGGGAAATCAGCTTTCATATCCCCACTCATAAAATACATATATAAGAAGAAAGGGATACAATCTGTTCTTGGATGGCATAAAATGTCATAATCTATTTTTAAATACAGAATTAACACATTCAACTTTCAATTGAGGCTTTGGCGGGAAATAGGAAAAAAAAAAAATTCAATCAAGGCATCCAAGTTCTAGAAGAATCAGATGTGAAATAGCACAAATCACCATAAGTACCTGAACAGAACTAGTCTGCTCTTCAACAGGAACAATAGCTGCAGCATTTGCAGCATCTGGGACACCTTCCAATCCTGACATAGCATTTTGATCCGACTGAACAGCACCTGGTGGGCCTTCAATTGCCAAAGGACCCAAAAGATCACCAAGGAGATCTGCTGAAGGAGGTTGAGGATCTGCTCTGCTCACAGTTCCATTCATCTTGTCCACTCTTTCTTCTGTTGAGATGTCATCCTGTCAATGGTTTTTAACATACAAAACAATACTGAAATTTAGTTGATCCATTTGAGAGATAATAATTATGAGACAGAGTCTGCTCTATGTTACTAGAAAGTTGGACTAACCGTGTTGCTGTTCATGCTTGGCACTTTTACAAGAGAAAGAGGTCCAACAGGAGTTGGTGCTGGCACTGGCGTTCCATTAGCTGGGTGCTGGTCTGTCACAACCAAAGCGTTTGACATCTGCTGTTGTGCTCGCAACTTAATAGCACTTTGCTCAGCAGTATCAGTTTCAATATCTTCAGCCTTCTTAATCAGTGCAGACTGCGCATGAAGAAATGTTGAAGTTAGCGCATCATAATTATTAATGATGCAATGCATGGACAAAGGGTGGATGTTGCTTAATGTTGGTTTCTTTCTTTCTTTCTTTTTTTTTTTTGGGTGGGGGGAGAAAAGGAAACTGATAAAGACAATATATAAACCTGTCGCTCTGGGAACTTCGGCATTTCGGCCAATATATCAGCTAAAGCTGCACCTTTACTACTTAATGTGAAGTATTCAACAGCCCTTTGTTGTATCTCAACATCAATGCAGCTCTCGTATCTGCAAGTAAGAAAAGTCAAATTCGAATACTTTAAAACTGTGCTAGAGTCAGGGCAAAAGATTCAATGATGATAAATTGTTCTATTGAGACAGCTTACTTATGAAATATTGCCCGGATTTGGTTCTGCAGTTCTGGATCCGAGGGTTGGCTATGCATCAAGATTTTAGCATATGTTGAGAGGAGGATTGGAATCGTAGACATCCTGCAAAGTCTTTAAGTTCTGAAACACTCTTGAATGTTTTGAGCATACTAGGATGAAAACAAGAGGACAGTTCTCTTACGAAACCGTGGGGAGTTTATCATGTATGATGCTGAATATTTCTTTTGGACTGCATCCAGGACGTCTTGCCAACAGGTGACTATATTCTCCTAAGAGATAAGCACTTACCTATTTTATGCATTTCAACCCAGAAACAAGATCAATTTACAGTAACTAATTTTTTAGAATTCAGTGCTGTATTACTTGGGAAAGATCCCCCAAGGGGAAAATAAATTTTCATGGAAGCGCTCATGCAAGAGGTGCATATTCAGCAAAGAATAATGACGACTGCTGTAACGTCAATATAACAACTACCAGAGCTAATGGTAGAAAATCTCAAATGCAAGTTAGCCAAAACCCCCCAACGCACCCCCCACCCAAAAAAAAAAGGAAGAGCAAAGTCTACCCCACCCCACCCCACAAAAGAAGAAGAAAATGGAAAGAGAAGGAAAAGGGCCCTGCGGGTGGGGGGAAAGAAAAACTCCTCGGCAAAATTGGCCTTGGTTGATAAAGAAAAATTTGGCAGGATAAGACCCTCCAATCAAAACTATAACATGTACCACAAAGATGTCTGGCTACAACATTATGAGTCATCGAAAGTAAAATGCACATCCTAGCTAGCAAGGAGCAGTCTAAAGCACCTTAACCTAATAACTCATCAACCCAAGTAGTTAGCTTCAACAGAGTACTAAATGCAAAAGTCAACCAGAGACCTATTTTTAATGCAAAATCTGATTTAGCAAGTAAATCTAACATACATAAATTGGCGATTGCTGAAACAGGAGGAAAGCTATGTCGAATCAAAGAGAGATCCATGAAAATTGATAGAGAGAAGACACTAAACAGGCTTTTACAGCAAGACTACTTTTCAATCATTGAAGCACCTCACTACTTCTCTGAGTACTGCCAAAGTGATTCATAGTTAATCACTTCACAAGTCATTTTTTTAACTAAAGATAATTCATGCTAGATGAGTTAACATACCTTCACCATGGTTTCATGAATAGCAGGTTTGTCCAAATACTCTCTAGCTTTCACAGCTGCATAAGGCTGTCAGGCAAAAGATTCATGTCAAAATGGATTTTCTTGGCAAAGCTAAGACTAAAATGCACTAACATTCTCATTACCTGTAGATCATCATTGTTTGTAACAAATTGAACAACACGAAACCATATGTCATCACTGACAAAATCTCCTGCCTTGTCAATCAGTTGAAGAATTACATCAACATACCTGTGTGAATCAAACCGATATAAGGCTACACACAGAGAGCAAAGACATTATAAATTAAAAATATATATATCTTTCAAGCAAAAAGGGAAAATCTACTATAATAAACTGTTCGAGTATACTAGTAGAATTCAAGAAGACGGGAAGAAAAGACAGAAAGATCCAAATACCCAATAAAATCAGCACAAAGACCTGATTAGGTTGGCCCACCATATAAAGCCTAAAAACTCTTATAAATGATTTATAGAGATCAAACCACCAAGGCAAAGAGTCACTGCAGTTCCTGAGCTTCTAAAAGTTCATTTATACCTAAATGTGCACACTTCCCTCAGAACATTTCAATGTCAATTTCATACTTTTAGGACATGTCTATTAAGTAAAACTTGGCAGTGCCACCTACCATGACAAATCAGGGGCAAATTTCTCAGCAAGAATAGCAGCTTTAAGCGACAATTCCTCACGCATGGCAAAGTCTGATGTGCTCAGGTACTGTATAACATAAATCAAATCATCAGCATGCTGATTTTACGTTCTATAGAGAAGCATTATGCTCGAACAAAAATAATCAGGAACAATTAACACCCACCATCAAGACGATTGATTGCAAATTATTCATACCTGCAACAACTCTTCAACTATGTCCTTTGCATTGGAAACATCACACATGCCATAAAGCAAATCAAGGGCACGCCTCCGGATACTGGAAGAAGAAGCAATATGCAAGTCAGAGAAATGCATTGCAGACTAACAAGTAACACTACAATCATAAATATTTCAATGAACGTTACTGTCTATTCAATTGATGATAGAAATGTAATTTAGAAAACAAATAAATGGGTTTATTTTATTATTTTGATTTAGGCAAAAAGTTATTATGAGTCTTTTAGTAATTGTTACTATGAAATTTGTTATCTTTTAGAAGCTGTTATAGATATTCCTGTCAGGATATCTTTATATCAAGAGCAATATTATTACTATTTATTTATTTATTTTTTGTAGATAAAAATTTGCTTTGATACAATGGTCCAACAGTGTGCACTTTCAACATAGAAATCTCTAAGAAATTCATAATATGTTTAATCAAAGCCATAATTTGTTACATGTAAAGTGTAACACCAGCATTACAGCAGTTCTGTGCCTTATTTTATTTTACTGTTTATAGTATATGTTATGCTGTATATCAACTGTGATGTTTTTGTGTTGCTGCATGTGTTTAAAATTCTGTTGTTTTTGGTTCTTGTCAGTTGGTGTTGTCTTTGTGTAAATGTTGGTCGAGTAGTGGGGCAATGGGCTGGATAGTGGGTGGTTACCGTGTAAGTTGCAAACAGTTTAGCAGGGCAGTAACTAAAGTATATTGTACTATAAATTAGAGCTCTTGCTCTATGAATGAAATTTATCCAGTATTTTGTCTTATCAAAAAAGAAATATCGGTTGTGGCTGGAGATCGTCAGGTTCTCTCTCAACGAGCCCAAAACCAACTTAATCATAGGTAAGTACGATAGAAAGACGAGTAAACCTGTAGGGGAATCTGACATCGTATCAAATAGGCCTACTACCCAGGATTATATTCGATCCTGTCACATAATTATGTATTCTACAAAAGATTTATACAAGGGGAATACAGAAATGAATCATTTGGAATCTGGAATTTTTTGGTAAGCATTTAGATATGCTTTTGGACAACTAGAGAGTTTGATATAATATAGACAAGAAGATCATGCAGCCTATATATGGTTGTTATTCTCAAAATGCAGAGGACATTGAACTATGACAACCACCAATTGTCGTCAAGATAGGATAGAGGGTTTTGGAAACTGGTTAACCTGATGTCTGGATCTTTCAATGATGTAATGATCTGGGCCTGATGTCTTTTGATGATATCTTGCACATCTGTTACCATTAACATTCGGGTCATGTTTTCCTATAGCATCAGAACAGAAAAGGGGTTAGAAATGTAATTATTTGTGAAGGGGAAAAGATGAAAGTCTGATAACTTACCAAGCCAAGATACCTAATATTTGGTTCACGAACGGCAATGAACTTTCCAAGAAGGGCAACGCATTGAGACATCATCTCTTTTTCAGCATCAAGATGCATCACCTGAAGAAGGATAGGAGAATAAAGCAAATGTAAAAGCTGTAACCTTAAGACTAGTAACTTAGCTGTCAAGGTTGGACTGTCAACTTACCAGGGAGAGAGCTTCAAAGAGAACAGCATGTGATGCATTGTTCTTATTAACGTTTTTTACTACATCAGTTCCCATTAGAATCCTTTGCAATACCTATACACAATTTTAAGTGTCAGTAAGAACAGTATTACTCAAAATGAGAACAAGTTCCTGGAGAAACTTTAACCTCAAATAGCGATCTCCTTGTATTTGGGTCTTCAATTGTAGGAAAGTATTGCAGAGCCCTCATAGTCTTAACCTGTAATATATGAACAGCTATGAAAAGAGCAACTAGAATATACTTAAATCTGCTACAAATCAGTAATATAATGAACAAACCATATTTCAGTAACATAAAACCTATGTTAAAGTTGCACATGTTTATTTGCTTCATGCAAGTAAAAATCCCTTGTTTCTTCTGTTCCACTGAAACAATATTCAGATAGTATCATCACAGATGGTAAAACACTTCCTTCCAAATGATTTTTTTTTTTTAACAGACAAATCAATAATTTCATTAATCAAGAAGGATGTACAACCGTCAAAGACGGGAAGGATTACAAGCACAGCTACTCAAATCAAAAGAGCAATAAAAAACACCGCATTGAGCAACATGTTGAACAAAGGGATGGACCATTACCAATCTGAACTGCCAAACACTTAATCATGTTGCAAAACAGAGAAGAAACCTGTAAATAGGAAAACAGACAAACCTGAAGCCACGGAGATGGGATTCCATAGTATGTATATTCCTGTGGAACATCCTGGTTTCTAGCAAGTCGCTCCAATATCTTGACACATTTAGGAAGACAACTCCAATAAGCTTCATGGTTATTTGATGCTAAAGCAACGAGAAGGCTCATTGAAGAAGTTAAAACACCAAGATCCCGTTCATCCAAAAGCTGTGCCATCCGATCCGCCCTGGAGTCATCCAAGCCGCTAAGTTAAAGGTATGGTTGATGTAAACAAAACGTACATTGAAGATAAAATATTGACATACCACCCATCTACATTTACGGCATCAGGATTCTTTCTGTACAAACGCAAAAGACATAAAGCTGCCTTTTTTCTTACAAGGGGCCTGCAGCTACTGGAAATCTAAAGCACAAAAGCAAATTAGAGAGGCAGTAGGAAGAACTTAATTATTTGAAAAAACCACACAAATCTTCTCTTACAAGCAGCTTTTGAACATCAGATGCCAAAGATTCAGCAAACTCCCTTCCACCTATATTCCCAACCTACCAAAATAATAATGGAAGATCAACATGAATGTCATTGGAAGTTAAAATTCCTATGCAATTAAAGGAAAACAAAGGCATGTGCAGAAGAATGTCAGTGACAACTGAAAAATTAAGAAAAGACATCTTAAGACTTAACGGAAAGATACAACAGCATATGAATCACAAACTCCTTGCGGATGGGAGACGTATCCTTGTTAGGGTTGACTATGGCTTGATATCAGAAACATGTATATGAATTATAAACCCATTTGTTGCATTAGTGCATGATCTAGAAAATAGGGGACCACGTTGGGACAACTGAGAGAATTTGTGGTTGATAAGCTATACCTTGGAATAAAGCTTGCTTAGCATGTCTAGCACAGGTTGAACCTTTCATGATGTGTTAGTATTCACTATGTTTTTATGGGTTCATTCCCTCATATCTTTAAGCATATTATTACAATTGCCACTATAATTATTGATTAATTTATCAGTTGATGACAGATATAATGGTTGAGTATCAACTATTTGATCTTATAAATGTCTGTCAGTGTGTTTTATCATTGTATTTTTAGTCTTCCGGATTTTTTGACATTAGGCTCTAGAATTTAGTAATTTCTTGTCTAATATATATTGCTCACTTGAATTCATCATTCTTTCACTTTAATAGCTTGTCAAGCTAACTTGCAATTTGCAAAGACCGCCTATTCCTTCCCTCTGAACACTCTCTATGTCAATCTCTCTAGCCATGCATTTTTCAGAGGCAATGCCATAACTTGCACCCTCTTTGTGATAAATGATGCACTCATGTCATACAAGACTAACCTGCAGATTTACATCTTTTGAAAAGCATAATGATGAATGAGATAGAACCTGATAAATTTAGATACACTGTGGTTTTAAAATGCTAAACACGGAAATTGTTCAAAAATGAAGAGTACTAAAGTGACCGACTATGCATCTGAGGAGTCACCAAAGGTGAAAACCATCCGTTTTTCACCTAGATTAGTGAATGTTGGAGGACCTAAATAACAAGTCACAATACAACGCATTGTAACCTTTCAAAAGAAATAATCTATGAATGCTGTGTTTTTTCTACAAAACCATGTCCCAATGGAGCAAACCTCAATGGAAAACCAGGTACACATAAATGAGACAGAATCATTTCTATTGAATAAAACTGTTAAATCTCATTCTAGAACTCATACCATGGTCAATGCCAAGCACTGGAAGGTTTCATTGCGGCCAATAATATCGTTTCGGACAGCATTTATAGAGAGTCTAAGGAAATCATGATTCTCATTGAGCAAGCATGATGTCACAATGTACCCAACCTGTAATGATCCAATAGCAAGGTGAATAGAACAGTCTAGCAAAGATTAAGAAGCAGGAATCATCTGTATTAATAAGTAAAGCACAAGGAATTGAATGCTCTAATATACAAAGGTTCAATAAGCTTATAATAGGTCCAGAGAATCTTTCAAAGACATATTACTGCAACTTGACAACAAAGAAGAAAGGACATGCATCTCAGGTTCCATGCCACACTAAACTTCACATATTAAGACTTTTTCTAATAATCACATATAATTTCTTGGGCACTATATCATATTACATATTAAGATAAACTTCTTATGTCAATATGAAAAAAAACCTTCAAGGATTTATCAATTATGCAGACAAATTATTGCAAAACATCATTATCCAAGAAACCTTTTCACAACTTCTTTAAAAACAAATATTGCAGCAAATATTATTAGTGATAAATTCAACATATACAGCCCAAAGATATTAGACAAAAAGTGACCATCATGGACATGAACTAAGCCTATGAAATTATAGGGTTAGCCTCATACCTGCTTCTCTGGATACTTAGGTGCTGATATCAGAGAAACAGCTTCCATGTGACCAAAATCTACATCATAACCAAGCATGTATATGTACAACATCTTCCAAACATATTTCTTCTTTTCATAAGGTGTCAAACCCTGTCAATGAAAAAAAAATGGCAACATTAAATTTCAAATATAGCAATCAAAACAACTAAGTGTAATATAACAGTTCATTGAGAAGAATGGGTCAAGAACTTCGAAAGAAAATCCACCAGACCACCAAGCAATTATCTTACAACAGAACCTTTGCAAGTCATCTATACCAAGAAGAACAAAAGCAAGAGAAATAATTTAATATGAAAAGTTGCTCAAATTATAGGGGAATCAATTCAGAAAAAGTCAAAGTAAATGACATGTAGAATCATCATCACAATGATCTACTAAAATTGCACAACTTCTGTTCTACTGAATTAAAGCATTACTTTAAGCCAGCAGAATACAATCATTGCAGAGAAAATCACAACAAACAGTTCCACTTCTAGGCTGAATCAGTACTTGAGTGCCACTTATTTTAAACATAACCATCTTGGTTTCTTATTATATCAATACGAAAATATAAATAAGCTACAAAAGTAACAAGATTTGCCCTGCAAATCACAGGGAACACTGCAATCTTTGAAAAAGCTGTGTTGCTCATACTAATATAACTTTAGGCCTCATTGGCCAGAGTGCTCAAGGAAAGCCACTAACTAATTGCCTATCAATTTAGAGCCCATCTGATTCTTAAGACAAGCTGGTTGGGAAATGTTTATGTGTCCAAAAGTAAATTTTAGGGGCTTCCTCACTTCCCAATACAATCTCTTCAACATCAATTTAAGAGAGAGAGCGTATTGTTTTTTTTTTTCTCTTATATTGACCGAATGTCCTTCTGTCTTCCGACAGTTCACTAGATAAGCAAGCTTTACCTATTTGATGCCTCATTCAAACAATGTCACCCTAAGCAAACAAGGGACCTACATGGAAACATTCCTCTTCCTTTTCTGCTTCATTCTTCTAATTAAAATGATTATTGTCAATCCTCTTTTTCTCTTTGTCATACTTTGTCCTCATAAAAGGGATATCCTCATCCATTCCTTTTCCCCCTCCCTCTTGCTCTCAGTATGTATTCAAAAAATCTTCAACCTTCAATATGATCCACTCAAGAGATGTCAAAGCAGAAGAGTAGAGGTCGACTAAAGGCCAATATGAGGAAGTTTTGACCTACCATAGAAATTAAGACCACTAAATTCCTCCTTTACCTTCTTTGCCTGCTAATCTTGTGTGTCTAAAAGATCTACAATAGGTTAGAATTCAAGCCAGGTCATTGAAGTTCATGAATTTCAAAAATCCACCACTGTCCTGTTATTTTGATCTTGTGGATTGCTAAAAATTGAAAAAAATGACGATTTCACCACCCTTATGATTCCAACCAAAACTAAAGCCAATTCAATGTGGCTCACATGGCCTGGCTTTACTTTAGCTGAATCATGTCAATATATTCATGCATGATTAAATCACAGAAGATGTTTATTCACATGAACAAAAAGGCTTATTTGATTGAATGTTGGTCCATTGCACCAAAAGGGTGACATGGTTATTTTCTTAAGCACTATTACTCACTAAAAATAATTAATGAATCGGTGGTAAATTTAACAAATCCAAAAACTTCAATGACCCAGTATGGATTTGAGTGAATGATAAAACATGAATTTTGCAGTCAATTTTAAAATGTCAATAAACCCACCCACACCCTAGTTTGACTATACAATTCTCTTTCAATATTCACGAGGACTGTAAGAATTTCACTTAAAAAATCCCCAGGGTTGACCTACTAGTAGTAGTATTTAAGGCCCAAGAATCCCTGCTAGGAGCCTTGGATGATCTTCAGCAAGTTGTTAAGGAAGCCTGTTGAACTCTTTTGGCACATATGCTTTACGCACTCCTAACATGCCTTTCCCTTTCTTACTTAAGATCACAAAACCAACCCACACCCTAGTCTGACTATACGATTCTCCTTCAATATTCACGAGGACTATAAGAGTTCAGCTTAAAAAAGCCCCAAGGTTGACCTACTACTAGTAGCATTTAAGGCCCAAGAATCCCGTAGCAAATTGCCTGAAGGATCAAATCTCACTGCAACAGTTTCTTGGGACAATTTACACAGTACAAGCTAGACTTCACTGCATTAGATGAACATTGAGATGCTTGAGATCAAAGGGACAAGGCAATGAATTGACTAGATATACATAACAACATAACTCACATGCTCTGTGGTAAATGGTCCGCTTACAACCATGTCCCTCCTTTAGGAAACATATCATCTCTCTTACCCCTGCATCAGGACCTAAATATCGGCACCCGCAAGAAACATCTCCTTTAAAAGTCATCGATTTGAAACATGGAATTTATTCATAAATACATCAAATGAGTTCACTGCTTCAATTTAATAATAAGCTCACTTCTCGCAGAAATTTGACGGAAAAAGTATTCAACTACATACCATATCCCGGGAAAACTCAGTTTACCAGAGAAAGTGAAATACTATCTCTATACTTTCCTCAAAAACTCCATCAAATTACCGGGACATTATATTGGGGGAACAAACGAAAAAAAATGTATATTGGAACTTATTAGCAGCACTTTTGTTCAAGCATAAAAATGCTTGAAAATCAAACAGGTGACTGAGTGACAAAGCATGACCACTTCTCCCACATTCACTGGAAAACTCAAGTTCAATTTTACATAAAGTCGGGGAAAAAGGAAAAGAAATCCTTTAATCCAGTATATGGTTTCTGATAAAGCTTCAAATTTGCAGTTATACAGCCACTGTCCAGTTCATATAATCACACAGTCCTATTCTAAAACACAGACCATCACATATTCTCTCTCTCCTCCACATACTCAAAATTAATCCCATTTTCACTTCTATCACAATCATAATAGCTCAGAAGAGTACGCAATCATCAAGCAATTCTGTTTACACACAGGGTAATCATACTCTTTCTGTATACACTCATATAAACCTTGAAAAGTGAATAAAGACCACAGTCAACTCCATTTTCTACTTCCATCACAACCACAAAACCTCATTCCCTGAAGAAATCGTCCAAGTTAAACGTAAGCTGAATCCAAGGTAACCAATCGAAACAACTCGATACGCCAGAACCCTACAATCCTAATTCCTAACATCTCATAAACAGCAAAACCCAAACATCAAGCTACTACACAATTCAACTACTATCTTTGCTATCAACTTTTACTAATGTAAGCAGAATTAGAAAAGCCCTAACCCAAACGCTACTAACCTTTTCGTTCTTAAAGCGAGTACGGATGTTACCAAGCTCTTTATCAACACGAAGACGCTCTTGCTCCTTATTCTGGCAATTACGAATATCGCTTATGAAAACCGATAGGCCTCTCATGCCAGATAACGCCATTTTCAATACAAACAGGACTCAGATCCAAACACTTTCAAATCATTCAAATGTGAAGAGCAAATTCAAAATATGTTCGTTTTCTTCTTTTTCCAGATCTCTTTCGATTAGTTTGAACACGAGATCGGAATTGACGAATTGAGAAAGTAAGCAAAGAGAGAGATTACGACTTTGAGATTGAGGTTTTGAAGGTTGATCTAGTGAGAGAAAGAGAGAGAGAGAGAGAGGAGAGAGATATTGAGAATTTTTTTCCTAGAGAGAGAAAGGGGTGGACTGAGTGAAAAATTTTGGAAAGGCCGACGAGACGAGAGAGAAAGACAGCGTGCAGAGAGAGAAGACTTTGTTTTACTAATTTACCCTTCCTGCCATCATTTTGTTTCTAATTGCCTCTCTAATTTTCGTTTTGAACTAATGTTTGTTCGTTCTTTGCCAGCTCGATTTTTAGTTTTTAAATTTCGCCATTGTGTGCTGTTGTTTCAAAAGGTTAATACCAATTTACTTAAAGATGAAACTTTTCATGGTGATCTATTGCACCTCGATAAGATATGTTAAGCCAGGTGGACATATGAACTATTATAACTAGACATGTGAATTAATTGTGAAAAAGGTGGTTATTGTGTTACGGATACTCTAAAATGAGTCACATCAAGATGATTCTTAAAGCTTATAAAAGAAATAGATAAAAGCTCAAATCTAATGGAAGACTCTAATAGTTAGAAGATTCCAGAATATTTTAAAAAAGATTAAATTCGATGTAGCATAATAGATATGATTATTATAGTAGGTTCATACAATTAATGTAATGGTAGGTAAGATTTATTTGTAATCGTTGGATTAACTTAATTTTAATTTTTCATTTTCAAAAGTCTCTTACATAAAAGAGAGTGATCCATTCAGTTATACTCATGTGAAACTTGTAGGATTTTAAGTTAACTTTTTGTTCGACATGTCAGAAGTCTATAGGTCAACTCTCGTGTTTGAAAACACTCTTCACTTTCTCTTGTTGTTTCTCAAGAAAAATAATGGAAAAATCAAAACACCTAAAAGAAAATCAAAGGAAAATGTCACGGCCCCATAGCGAGTTTGGTGGAATTATCCTAAAGTTATCGTATCATGTGTGCGCTTTTAATAAGAAACTCGTCTTATAAGTCAAAGATTGCAAGATTAATTAAATAATTAATCATTATATTTAATTACAAAGCATGTCATAGGAATTGGGGTTCATTTTGCCTTATTTTAGGCTCATGAGGAAGTGGAGGTAATAAAACTCGGAGAAAGGACTTGAAGAAGGACCATAAAGGAGTTTTAGAAGAGTATATGCCTGTGTTAGAGATGTTAGAGGAGTATACAGTCGTATTAGTGATCTCCTAAAAAAGCAAAGAGATGCACATTATGTTGTACGCCTATGCACCTAGAGTGAGAATAAATACATAATGTTTTCTTTGCATTTTCATATATTAAACTTCTTTTATTTGCACTTTTTACCCTAGGGATTAATAGATATAAATATGTTTTATTTCATACTATAAAGACAAGTTATTACATTGTTAATTTTTTTTTTAATGTCGAGATTATCTTTTAGAAGAGATTGAAAACCTTAGCTAATTCTTTGTTAGAGTAACCATCAAATCTTATCAATTTACTACATCTTGTAATTAACCATAACAATTCTCGACTTGTTTATCTCATGTGTTATATTGAGAGATTCATATTAAGTCATTGAGTTTTGATGTTTGTAAGTCACATCGAATTAGGAAGTTAACATAAGTTAGTGCTTTGGAAACTAGGACACATTATGTTAATATCAAAGTTGTGGTGGAGATGTGCTTTCTAGTAAGTAGAATTTTCCTAATAAGTGCATTGTTAAATTATTAAGGAAATTAAGATTTATGGTGGTAAAGAACCATTGTTTTATTAACCGAGATTAGAAGCTAGTTGTAGTGTATGAAGTTGATTGTCGCATTTATAGATTTTTGGTAGGAGATTTAGGGTTTGTTAATAATGGATAAAACGAGTGATGATAGCATTTATGGGGTAAAAGGATGGAAATAATCGCAAATGACTTGGAATATTTGATCAGTTCAATGACAATAGGATGGTTGTTCTTACATAGATGGTTTAAGGTCTCATGAATGATTAAGCTACCTCGATATAAACTTTGGCTCAATAGATAACTGCATTGAATTATAACTTCCAAGAGGTGTCTAATGGTGGAGGTAGACAAGGTGTTATTGTGTGACGACATAAGGATAATGAAGAGCAACACACTGGTGCATAAAATGAGGGTGAAGGAGATAATTTTGATGGAGGTCATGTAAATAATAGAAACCAACAGGTGATAGGAATTGGAAGTGTTAAATTAACAGTTTTAAAATATGATAGATGTGGGACACTAGATGATTGTTATGATTTGAAAAGTTAAGTTGAGTGACTTTTTGACCATTGTGAATATGATGACCATACTAAGGTCCAATTGATCTCTTTAGAATTTTATGAATATGTGTCTTTATGGTGGAAGAGCATTTGTGCATAGAGGAAAGAACATAGGGAAGTAAAGAACACCGCATGAAATCTGATGAAGAGATTAATGTAGAAGTTTGTATTGCCATATTATAAACAGGAGTTATTTTCTCAATTGAGATATTAGGATAGAGTGGCATGTTGGTTAAAGAATTCATTTTATAAATCTATTCATAATTGAGTTGAGATATGAGATAGTAGATGTCATGAAGGTACAATCATATGTAACCCTAGATGATGTGGTGAAGCTTGATTTAAGGGTTGAGCACTAAAAGCAAATAGACAGAATTAATAGTAGCTTCCTTATTATAAGAATGAAGAATAGCATGTTAAAGAGAAGTCTAAAAAGAATTGAAGTCCATAGTACCTAGGTTTGAGCATGGGTAATATAGGAGTCATGAGACGGGTAATTCTAGTAATATTCACAAAACTCAAAAGCATGAGCAGAATACTCAAAGAAGGAGATCGAGAGAGGTAAAATGATATAAATATAAGGGGTATGGACATGTAGCATCCGAATATCTTAGCAAGTGGGTCATGATCATTAAAATTTCATTGCCTAAAAATAAACTAGCTAGTAAGGGGAGAAAAGCAACCTAATAAATCATTAATTGGATGAAGAAATTGAAATAGAAGGCAATAGTATAGATGGAGAGATGTTGCCATTTGTAATTAGCAGGTCTTTATCTAAGGAACCACCTGATGCATAGCAAAAAGCAATATATTCTTTACTTAATGTTTAGTGTAGGATAAAACTCGTTTAATTATAGTTGATTGCTTCTACTAATTTTGTGCATGCATGGGGACTGAAAATGACTCCACATCCACATCCACATCCATACCTTTGATTCTTGTCAAGACAGGAGGATATCTACCACTTTATCCCCTTATGTGATAGAACGATCCTTACCTCTGACTTTGCTCTCGGTGATAGGCATAAGTCCTATGCCATAATGAAGGGAATTATCCTCCTTCAAGATCAAAGGATCTTATAGATGGATTTAAGGGCAGTTGGGGCATTGTTGTTGAAATAATTGTTGCTAAGTTGTACAATGTAAGTTTGAACTTTTGCCAAATTATTAATGTCCACTAGCTACATGTGTAGTTAAATTAATTTCTACTTTTGCATATGAATAGGCACATCTTGATGCCCATTGAGGAGGTTGAGGATAACAAAGATGCACATAAAGAGGCCTTTGAGGAGCTTCTCATCATTAAGGGTCAGTATGAAGAGCTCAACAAGGAAGTGAAGGACTTCGGATATCAGCTTCAAGAGTGGAGAGAGAAATATAAATCTCTAAGTGAATCCCACTCGTCCTTAAGCGAGAAGGAGTTTGCACTCAATGAAGAGACTAAGCAACTAAAGGAGAACTTTGCATGCCAGCAAGCCTAGATTATTGAGTTGGAGCAGGCTACAAAGCTTACAGTTTTTATTGAGGAAGCTTTCACCATAGTGATGCCGAGTAAGTGTTATGAGAAGCTGCTTCATAAGAAACTTCTCCAAGGCGTTTAATTGGCAAGGGATGAAGTGTTGAAAGTGCATCCTGATTATGACCTCTATTGCCTCGACTTTACCAACATAGATGATGAAGATGAGGATGATAAAGATGATGAAGAGGAGGAGGGTGAAGGTCAGGGACAAGTTGAAGAGAACTTTACTACTATTGATGTCATGGAGGCTCTAGCTCGGGTGGAAGCTCCCCTTTTAGTCGAAGAAGATCAAGCCTAAAAGGTATAGCTCCTATCATTCAAGTTGACTAGAATACCGCTAACCAAACTGCTACTGACCAACCATCAACTTGATTTTATTACTTTTCTTTCTTTAGATTAGGATGTCAATCTTATCCTTGTACTTGGACAAATTATTAATATGTTTTCCTTATTGATCATATTCATCTGTGCTTTTCTTATGCATATTTTATTGATTGGTACGTTTTGTTGCATATGATCATCAAATCAATTTAGCACAACTTTGCCTAAGGAGGTTGAGCTTTATTGTCCACTTTCCTTATTTAAGGCTAGGATGTCAAAAATTTGCCCATTAACCCTTCTAGTGTAGGCTTAATAATGTATTCGTTAACCGTAATAGGTCGAAATAATTAAATAATTGAGTTCACCTATCTAGGCATGTATGTTAACCGTTCAAGCTTAGAATTATTAGATTAGTTCATTTGTTGATTTGGCTTGAACTTAAAATTTATTAGTCCATTAATTGTAACTATGTCAGGACAAAATAAAGTAGAATTATAACTACTTCACACTAGTGCTTGAGAAAATAACACTTCATTTCATTATAAGTCAAACTAGCAACATTTCATTGTAAAGTAAACTTGCTGTATTAGGCACAACAAATCAATTATCAACAGATCGGTACTAAGTGATAACAAATATAATAAAAAAAATTCATCATCGACTTATCTCAAGGATCATTGAAGAACAATTTCAAGTAATTGGCATTCCATCCTCTTGGTATAAGTTGCTTATCTAGTCTTTTTAACCTATAGGCACAATTCCCTATGATCTCTGGGATTCGAATTGGATCTTCCCAGTTAGTTACAAGCTTCCTTTAGCTACCCTAATCTCCTGTTGTTTCTACTTTGCAACATACCAAATCTCCTAGTTGAAAAACTTTATATTTTACTTTTTGATTATAATAGTATTATACTTTATGTTGGTTTGCTGCTATCTTAGCCCTTGTCATGTCCCTTATCTCTTTTATCGTATCCAAAATGGTTGTTAAATTAACCTAATAGGTCATTACATCTTAATTCTGTGTACATATGTTTGGAAGCTCGAGTTCAATAGGGAAGATGACCTTCGATTGAAATGCCAACCGAAAGGGGTTTCACTTGTTGACATCTTATGAGTAGTCCTATACCCCCATAAATTGTTCGGTAACTTGTTAGCCTACTTCCCCTTTGCTTAGTCTACTCATTTTTTTAGACTATATAAGATGATTTTGTTCATTGCTTCCACCTGCCTAATCTAAGGATGTGCAACAAAAGTGTAATTCAATATAAGGATGTATAACATAAGTGTTAATTCAATCTTATGCTATGCTTCTTGCAAAAGGCTTGGAATTTGTCATTATCAAATTGTGACCGTTGCTTGTGATGATCATGAAGGGAACTCCATACCTTGATAAAATAAAGTTATATAAGAAGGACTCTATCTTTTATTATGTAATCTTTGCTACTGTCTTAGCCTTGGCCTCACCGCTAACTTTGTCTTGTAGCCTTTAAGAACGGTCCTAAGATATCAAACCCCATTAAGCAAATGGCTAAGGACTAGTTAAGTACTGTTACTCATTTGATGGAGCACAACTTACCACATCATGTTTTTGGCATTGTAGACAATGCTACATTAAGTCCTATGCATCTTCCTGCATGGTTGGTCAATAATAGCTAAGTCTCAGTGCTCGAACATACAGTGCTTAAGACTTTACATGATTACTGCAAACTTTAGCGTGAAGCTTAGAAAGAACTCATTGTGCCTCCTTAAGGTGATGGGGATAGGGTTGGTTGAAGTTGCGCTTATATAGTTGGTCGTTAATCATGACATAGTTGGCGACTGGATACATGAGCTTCTGAGCTTCTTTCCTATCAAGAGGCAGTGCTTTGTCTTTTAAATAGTTAACTATAGAATCCATCTAAGATTTCTTTTTCGGTGTGGGTTGAACTTCGAAACATTGTTCAAGTGTCTCTAAGCTCTTGTTCAGCAAATATTTAATGAAGAGCCGATCATTTAGATTTTAAAGTGAGGTAGAGGCCAACATAGACAAATTTTTGGTGGCTATGTCTTATACCCTCGGTACCTTAGTAATTATAAAAGACGAGAACTTATCAGTGAACATTTGTACTATGTTTAAGTATTTGCTCATTGTTGCATCTTTTGCTACGTAATCTCCCTTAACTTGTCAAACAATTGATTGAGAATTTAGGAAAACTTCTAACCTTTCTACTCGAACCTCTTTTGCTAACCTTAACCTGGTGATTAATGCTTTATACTTTACTTCATTATCACTACTTAGGAATCAAAATTTAAGTGCACAACAGACCTTTAAGTTATGCAATCCTTGTAACATAAGTCCTGCTCCACATCCCTCTCTAGTTGATGAGCCATCTACATACAAATTCTACTTAGGCTTTTCAGTTAACTTAGCATTGTCTTCATTACCTGTAAATTGTGCAATAAAATCTATTAAGATCTATGCCTTCGTAGCTGTTTTAGGTCAGTATTGAATCCCTTACGGGCTTAACTCGAACATATACTTGATCATTCCACTTGTAGAATTACGCTTTTGCAATGCTTACCATAGTGGTTGGTTTATGAGAATAGTCACTTGATGGGCCTCAAAGTAGGACTTTAGCTTCCTTGCTACTACCATTATGGAGAGAACAAACTTCTCTATACAAGTATATCTTAGTTTTGGTCCTTACAAGATGTGACTCACATAGTAAATCGGTCAATGCTCCTTCTCCTCAAAATGAACTAAAATAGAGGAAAGAGCTCTATTGCTAATTGATAAATAGAGGAATAACTCTTCTCCATGAATGGGCTTTGAAAGTATGAGATGAGACAATAAAAACTTCTTCAACTCTTGAAATGTGGCTTCACATTCATTTGTCCATCCAAATTCCTTAAGGCTCTTCAATTCCTTAAAGAATTCAACACACTTAGACAAACATGTTCAGTATCGTAACTCAACTTATCAACTCTTGCACTTCTTTTAAGGTACTTGGGGATTTTATCCTCATAATGACACATATCTTCTCTAGATTGGCCTCAATCCCCCGTTAAGTTACCATATAACTTAAAAATTTTCCCAAAGTAGCCCCAAAAATACACTTTTGTGGATTCAACTTCATGTTATATCTTCTTAATGTATCAAATGTTTCTTAGAGGTTGGCAAGATGCTGACCTTTTCCCTTGCTCTTCACAATCACACCATTGACATAAACTTCAACATTTCTATGGATTTGAGACTTAAACATCTTTGTCGCTAATTTCTGATATGTTGCCCTAACGTTCTTCAAATGAAAAGGCATTACAGTATAGCAATATGTACCGAGATTAGTGATGAACGAAGTATGCACCTTGTCCTCTTCCTCTATCTTAATTTGATTACAGTTGAAAAATACCTCCATAAAATTGAGGAGTGCATGTTCGATGGTTGAATCTACCATCTGGTCAATCCTTGGTAAGGGAAAACAATTCTTTAGGCAAACCTTATCTAGATTCATGAAGTCAATGCACATTCTTTATTTGCCATTTGACTTCTTAACTAACACGTAATTAGCTAACTAGGTTAGATAAGGCTCTTCCCTTATAAATCTTGCTTTGAGAAGTTTTTGAACTTCTTTCTCAATTGTCGCTTGCTGCTCTGGGGCAAAGTGTTTCTTTTTTTGTTGCACCACCTTGGCGTTTGGATCTATCTTTAGCTTGTGTGTCATAAATTCCTAAAGTATGCTAAGCATGTTCGATGGGGACTATGCAAACACGTTGGCATTGTCTTTAAGAAAACATACCAAATCTTCACATAACTCTGAAGGTAAGAACTTTTCGAACTTTGTTGTTTTCTCTGGATCATTTCTAAGTTGTATCTGTTACAACCCTAAAGATAGTCTAGTAGTGACATACTGCTATGTATAGATTAAAAGTAACTATTTATATACTTGTATTACTTATCGGTTACTTTCAATAAGTACATGAAGCGTCAATATTAGAATAATCACAGAGTATCATAAATTTAAAGATATAAAACAAAGCTTGAATATTATTACTTAAATATATATTACAAACTTGATAAAGTAAAATTATAGGTCCTTCAAATAAGTATATATTACAAATTAAATTAACATAGTTCTTTTTAAATACAAAAATTAATTTCCTTGCATACTTTCCCTTAGGTCTACTTCTGAATCCTTATTTCTCACCAATGGAATGAATCTTTCTGGATAGACCCGGTAAGGTTATTGTAAGAAATCAAAACCATGGGGGTATAAGCTATAGCCAGCTTAAAGAGTTATCTACTTAAAGCACCTTTCATGCAAGTTAATTAATCAAGCAAATGTTATGCAATCAACCAAAACATATGCAAAAATATATGTAGCCATTTAGCATGCAGTCAAGGTATATCCCCACCCACCCCCCCTAACCTTGGGTTGAGGATTCTTACTTCCACTAGTGTCTAGATGTCCAATTAGATGTCACTTAGCATAACATCCTTGGCTTCCATAAAATAGCCATAGAATCTTAATTCTTAGCTAAACCATTACCTATGTTATCATAATCGTCAAGAGATGATGCACCTTGATGGGTCCCAGGAGAATCAAATGGATAACATTCTCTTTGACCTCATGAGAGAACCGATTTCTCGGTTATCTAGGAGAACTAACAATTGTTCATCCAAGAACCAACATAATCCCCAGGAAGATAGATCTTCCGATTAACTAAAAGAAATAAAAGAAATTTTCATAAAGACCATGTAAATAAGTCTCAAGAGAAGGATCTCTTGATCTGTCTTAGGAAGGGCTAAATGAAATTAAGAAACAACACGTTTCCTAACCATCTAAATGATCAAGGAGTGATCAATTCCTTGATCAGCCTCAAGATGTATGTATGCCAAAAACATAAGAATGGATACGGTTTCATCTAATGTACAACTATCCTCAAAGTCACTTAGTTTGCAATAAATGAGGAAGGTTTTAACATTTCCATTCCTTGTATGATAGTAGTGGCAATTATTGAGATTATACAACATACTATGTATGATGGCTTTAGTATTTAAATTCCAATATGCTTAACTTTCATTTATTTTAGTGATCATACGAAAGATCACACTATCACAAGAATCGAATCACACCATAATCATCAATTATATTTTTAGGAATAATTCTTAAATATCATAATAAACAAATCAAACACATATGTTTCCTGAATACCCTAAGCAGAATCGGTTAATTATATAGAAATTAAAGGTGCAACTATGTTGCAAGTACATACAAGTGATAATCATTGCAGATACTCACTAAGTTATTTCCTATTTGTACTAGTAATCCTTTAGGAGATCCAAATTAAGAGTACCTAAAAGAATAAAAGTAGTTGATAAATATATTCATCACTAAGTCTTTATTTTAAGTTTTCTTCTTCTTTATAGTTTTGTTTGAAGTTTTTTATTATTCAAATCTTTTTATGTTCAAGGGGTTCGTTTATCATATCATGTTTGAAAGGTCCTTGCATAAGTTCTAAAACGTTACAGTATTAAAATAAAGATATGTCATATATGTCCATATGAAAAATTGGTCAGACATGATATGTATGATGTTTTAAAAGATAGATTTGTCCACTTGTCTTAGTCTTTACCACCTTAATCTTTTGTTAGATTGTCAAAACTCTTCGATTTAATATCTTAAGTTGATAACTTGAACTTCTTTAAAAAAAATGTTAAGAAAGCTTCTTTACTTCGAAAAAACTTGATGATAGGAATCGAACTACTGGACCTTTAACCTAGGCCCGAGCACAAGAACTTGAAGGACTAATGAAGCGGGTTCTATTATTCCAGCCCACTCCTGTTAAGGTTCAGTTGATCCTTAGTGTCGATTAACTTTATATGTTGAGTTGAGTAGCTTCTCATCTTTTAGTAGTTGAGTGCCAACCAAAAGTATGATCTACTGATAGTTTGACTCCCTGACATGTTTGCTTTGTAATGATTGAGCCAACCTTTTGCTCGATAGTATTGGTGTCGAAAACCCTAGCACATATTCGTAGCCACACCTTCTCGAAAGGACCTTAGGTTTGCTTGGCACCTCTACTTAGCAACCTTTACCTTGACCATACCATTTGTCTTTTTTCGCTAGAAGCATCTCTAATGACCTGCCACCACGTGTCCAGTCCCATGTGAAAGGATTTTGTTGCACTAATCATTGATTTCTTTCATTTTTCATTTTTACCCTTTATTATTCCTTGTACATTACATCTTTTGGGCAATACCTCTTTTGTCATTTCCATTTTAGGTAGAATGCCCTAACATTTTGGGTATAAATACCTTTGTAATATGTAGTTACAAGTACGTCACACATCAGATATTGAATAGACTTCCCCTTTTCGTGAGCTAAGTGTGCTTACTTTCCCCTTTTTTCTCTTATCCTAATCCTTAAGCAAAGCTAGATGGCGAGTGACTTCATTAGATTAGTTTGTGCATTATATTGAGTTAAGTCGTGAGTTCACGGAGTTTCCTTGGTGTGTCATATCTTCGGAATTATTCATGGTTTTGCTTGCTTATTTTCATTATTATTTGTACATTTCCCATCTTTGTTTTCAAGCTTTCTACAAGCTTGGACTCACCCCGATTCCATCGCCCTTGTTTGCTCTTAGTGTGACATATCATCTTGGTAATAGAGCAGAGGTTTGTTTGGGTAAGTTGTGTTTGAGCTCTCTTAAGTGGCAATATTTGTTATGGTCGTGTATTGTAGTTGCATAGAAGTTAGTTGTAAGTGTTTGAGTAAGTAGAAGGCGTAGTAGTTTGCTGTGGCTATATACTTTGTTTTGCCCTGTTTTGAACATACGAAAATAGAGCAAGTTTTAGTTGGTTTTATTGTCCTTTGGGATGGTTGTCGTATCCGCAGTTAGTTTGAACTTTCGTATGTGATTAAGTGTTTGTGCACATTGTTTGGCTTGAAGGAACTGTACTTGTTGTTTTTTAGAATCTAAGCTTGTTACTGAGTTTTGTCGAAGATAATGATGAATCCAAGTGTTAACGTTGGTATTGGAAATGACAATAGCGGTGTTATTTACCATGGACGATAACCCCAGAACACCTTTAGAAATATAGATGAATGAATTGACGAGATGGCTAACCTTATAATCAAATTAACCAAAGTTGTTCATGCATTAGCCTTTCAACTTATTGAAGCCATGCAGAATACTCCCCAAGCTGCTCGACTTACAGGAGGATAGATCCTAGCTTAACAAGCTTGAGGTGGAGGAGTAAGAGGACAAGTATAAAGAAGGATTGACTGAGGTGATATGGATAATGAAGGAGAAGAAGAGTACAATGAGGAAGAATAGTGAACTCTATCACCCCGAGCTACCGACTATGTGGAGCTTTAGATTCTAAGCTTTAATAGTTTTAGGAATGCAAATAACTATTTGGATTGGGAGGAGAAGGTTGAACATGTTTTTTATTATTATTAGTTTGAAGAGTATGAGAAAGTGAGGACTTTTTTTGTAGAGTTCTTAGGTTATGCTGCGATGTAGTGGAAGAACTTCCAAATTATGAGGAGACAAGAAGGATATAGGGAAGTTAATACTTAGCCTGAGATGAAGAGGATCCTTAGAAATAGATTCGTGTTGGATACTTATTTGCAAGATACTTTTCTTGGTTTGAAGAGTTGAGACAAGGAAGCCGAACTGGTGATGAATATGTTTAGGAATTTCAAATGCTTATGATTCAATGTAAAGTAAATGAACCATCGGTCAAACAATATCCATATTTCTTATTGGATTAAGAGGCAACATCCAATATGTCGTAGAGCTTCAACAATTTACTACATTAGATGAGGCCATAAGAATAGCATAACAAGTAGAAAGATAGAGGAAGGATAGGTCGAGCTGACCTCCAGTAAGCTAACCAGTCTAACTAGGCTAACCTGCTTAGGGAAGTTTTCGAGCTTAGTACGATGTCGAGCTGAATAGAAGGGCCGACCAACTAAAGGTGATGTGCCGTCGAGAACTTACGAGAAGGGATAAGGATTTGGGAGGAAGATAAGCTAGACTAAGTATTTTAAATATCAAGGGTTTGGGCACATGGCCAGCCAATGTCTGAACCGAAAAACTATAATTATCAAGGGAGATGCCTCGAAGATTGAGGTAGATAGCATAGATGAGGAGCTAGAGGAGGAAAAAGAAGTGGAGGAAGAGATTGAGGTTAATGTATAATTAGTTAAGGAAGATGTGTTTGTTGAAGATCTAGACAAGCTAACTTTGGTAGTCCGACGTACGATGAGTTTGAAACCTTCTACTAAAGAGGAACAGAGAGAGAATTTGTTCCACATCACATGGAAGGTGAATGAGCAGGTATGTGCACTTATAATAGACAGTGGAAGTTGGACTAATGTTACGTCTGTCGACCTAATTAAGAAACTTAAGTTGCTGACTATCTCACATTTGAAGTCATATTAGTTACACTGGTTGAATGAAAAGGGAGCACTATATGTTACTTAGCAAGTGTTGCTACATATCTCAATTGGAAACTATTCCAATGAAATCTTTTATGCAATGTTGTCAAAATTACGAGTTAACTTGTAAAATTGTGTGAGTTTATGTTTCTACATGGCTGTCCCCAGTCAACTTGTACATGGAATCGATTTTGGATTGGAATCGTAGTAGACTCGTGTATAGATGCGTCAAAATTGGTTGAATCGTGAGTGTGAATGCATTTCTACCAATTTTAGGTGACACTTAGTTTAGCTAATTTAAGTAGGCTTTTCTTCTCTTAGTTGCTAGCCCACATGTCTCTCATTTAATCCATTATCCATCTGTTCGAACAGTGAGAAAAGCAAGGGAAAAGGTTACATTTAGGGTTTCATTTTCTATTAGTTGTCTTTCTCCTCTTCCATCTTGTTTCTTCTTCAAATCAAGTATTTTCTTTTCTTCTTTTCACAGTTAGCATTTATTGTTGGTGTTGCTGTACCAATTCAGGCAAGGCAATATTTACTTCTATCATAGCATGCGCTCGATAATCGGCACTTCACACAAGTAATAAGTTATTCCATTTCATCGATTATAAGGTAGGGGGAGTGCAAATGATGTGTTAATTAGAATGTTTTGTTCTTTTCTTCGGCCTGATCATGAAAAATGAAGTAGGCATCTTTTATGAGTAGAAGCTGAAATCCTTAGCTCCCATTGTCACAAGAAGTAGGCATACATTAGATTCTCCAAGCAAGATTTCAGCAACACCTTTCGTATGCTCATACAACATTTTGTCATTGAAAGTAACAGGGTAAGGCCTCAGCATGTCCTCCATGAAATCAATTGCTGCATTGCAATGGTGAATAGCTACTTGCATTTCAATTATCTGCCAATTACATAGTTATGCTTTTAGTTCATATTCACTAGAAAGTCTCACACAAATGATAATTGCTTCTATCATAGCGATTTCATTTTCCCTTTCTTTTCTTTTTCCCCGTGAGCTATTTATGTTATAGTGTTTTTAGTAAGTTTTAGTCTTCCCTTTCTTTTCTTTTCCCCCCCTTAGCTGTTTATATTTCACTTTGTAGATTGCTGTGTGAGTGTGATTCTTGACTGGTGTTTGTATTGGTAAGTAGTAACCCATGAAATTATAGTAAGTTAGTAACTTTTCTTCTTCAATTCAATGTTACATTGCAAATCCAAAATAAGTTAATTACTTTTTTTTAAATAAATGACAAATTCACTTTAATGCTTCATGATCTAGTGGAAAAGTTATTCATGCATTAAGGTTGTTGAAGCTTTAAAACACCAAAAGAGAAAAAAACACAAAGGACAATAACGACTAATAATGCTTAAGTTAGGCTTTGCAAAACTTGTATTTACAATCGGATTGTCACGTTAGCAGAATCATTATAGGACTTCTTTCATATCTTATAAGGTGAGATTCAAATGAAATCCTTGATTAGTGCTCTTTGAATGAAGCTATTAGGGGTGTTTGGATTTTCCTTCCAATTCATAAGACACCCTAAACCTTTGTAGCAGGGGAAAATCACTTCGTTTAAATCTCCCATGCCAAGTAGGGAATAACTATGAAAAATAATGCATAATTGTATACATGATTAAAGATGTTCCATTTCATTACTTTGTTTTGTTTTGTTTTATTCAAATAGCAAAACTAAATATATGTAGTGTCAATATTCATTTTTAAATGATTGCATAATATTGAAAGGTTTCATAATATAGAAATTTCAATGGTGACTAGTGAGGATTGAGGAGTACAACTTTCAATCGGATTTGGTTTTCATTGGAGTTGGATGACTTGTTTTGCTAGAAGCTTAAAACTAATATAATGTAGCAAAAAAATCATGTATGCATAGGACTTAGGAGAGATCTGTTGAAAATAAAGTACTAAGTAGCAAGATAAAGGCATGTTTTGTGTCATCAAAGAAGTATATTAGTAATGAAAATGATTATCTTGCAAGACTTGGGACAAAAGAAAAAAGAGAAGAATATTTACTAGCAACAACCAACAATATTTCAAACTTTAAATTATTGTACTTTATTTACTTTATAAACATGTTAGTTGTTTATTAAAGATCATTAATGTCAACATTTTAATTTCCTCAAACAAATACAGCTAGATGATATAAACTATTGAGAATGAAATTGTTGAATTCATCATAATATTTCTAAAGGTAATTAGTGCGAGAAGTTTATTGTTATTTTCTTTTCTTTTCTTTTTTCCATGAATTTCCATCCTTCACTATATATAGATTTCCAGAGACCATACTTCTTTGATCCTATCTTTTTGACAAAAGGGTAATTATATGAATTAAATTACCAATGTAAAAGAAGAATTGGTTAGTGGTTACATATATACTAAATAAGTAAAAATTAGTAATGGGTTTAAGAGAAAGAAAAAATTAAAATGAAAAAAAGAGAAGTTTATTATTTATAATTTATATATAGAAAAACATATACACGATTATTTGTTTGGCTAGGTAGATGATATACATTATGAAGGTCATGTTAGCCTTTTTGGTTTATTTTCTATTTTCTAATTGAACACAATGAATATTATGGTTTGTTAACTCTTATCTTTAGTTTGTTAACATTTTCTCTCTTATGTGGACACATGTACATAATGTCATCAAAATCAGATAATTCTAAAAGAAAACACACACCTAGAAATAGATTCGATGCTAGTTGGAAGTATGGAATTCATGTTGATAATAATGGAAAAAAAGTAAAATGCAAATATTGCAACAAAATTATTAGTAGAGGCATTTATAGATTCAAAAATCACTTGAGTTGTACATGTAAAGATGTAGAGCCATGCATAAGTGTCCTAGATGATGTAAAAAGTAAAATTGTAACAATTTTGCTAGAAGTGGCAAGAATATTGGAAAAGAAAAGAAAAGAAAAGAAAATCATGGGATTGAAGATTTTGATAATAATGATGAGGTACAACAGTTAATATCTAAGAAAAAAGAAAAGAATGTCTTGGATTTCTTCTTGAAAAAAGGAGTAATGGAAGTGGAACATGGGCACAAGGAACAATTAACCAATTTATGAAGAAAGAGTTGAGAGAAGAATGTTGCCAACAAATTGCGTGATTATTCTACACTAGTGCAATTCCATTTAATTGTGTGAAAAATCTAGAGTTTGTTAAGATGCTTGAAGTGGTTGGTCGATGTGGTTATAGGCTTAAATCGCCTTCATATCATGAGATAAGGGTGACTTGTTTGAAGAAAGAAGTAGCTCGGACAATGGAATTGCTTGAAGACTACAAATTTGAATGGAAAAAGGATAGGTTGCTCTATTATGTCAGATGCGTAGATTAATAGAAAGAGACATTTCATATGCAATTTCTTAGTGAATAACCCTAAAGGTACAGTTTTTCTATTGTCCATAGATACTTTTGATATATCTAAGACAACTGATAAAGTTTTTGCCATGTTAGATGATGTTGTGGAGAAGGTTGGAGAGGAGAATGTTGTAAAAGTAATTATAGACAATGCTGCAAATTATAAAGCAACAGGGGAAATTTGATAGAGAAAAGAAAATCTTTATATTGGACTTCTTGTGTAGTACATTGTATTGATCTAATCTTACAGGACTTTGAAAAGAATTTGAAGGTCATCATGGAACAATTGCAAAATTAGGTGAAATATTACCTATATTTATTCTAGGTCTATACCTATCTTAATCCTGAGGAGATATACCAAAGGGAGGGACTTAATTAGACCTGGTATGACTCGCTTTGCCACTTCCTTTTTGACATTGGGTTGCCTTAGTGAGTTAAAGGGTGCACTAATCACCATGTTCACTTCTTCTCATTGGAAGTCATGTAAGTATTCAAGTACAAATGATGGAAAGCAGATTCAACAATTGATTTTGGATAGTAGGTTTTGGAAGAATGTCATTACATGCCTCAAAGCTGCATTTCCTTTGATTAAGGTGCTTAGATTAATGGATTCAGATGAACAACCAGCCATGGGTTTCATTTATCTAGAAATGGATCGTGCCAAGGAGAAGATTAAAGAAAATTTCAATAATGTAAAAAAAAAAAGATAATATCTTTAACTTTTTAGCTATTACTTTGTTTTAGTGTTCATTTTAAAGTTTGATTGTTAAATGAAATCATATTCATTTGTTGTAGTTATGGACCTATATTCAGGATTATTGACAAGAGATGGAAGCTACAGCTTCATATACCATTGCATGCTATTGCTTATTATTTAAACCGTCTTTACCATTATAGTCCTAGTTTTAAAGTTGATGCTAATGTTGAAATTGGATTATGTCGTTGTATTGAGCGTATGGTCTTTGATTTAGCTGAAAGGTGTAAGATTGATGTACAACTTGAAGAATTTAAAGATGCTAAAGGATTATTTGGTATTGAAGTTACAAGGTTAGCAAGAGATAAAAAAGCTCCAGCGAAATAGTGGGATTCATATGGAGATGAATGTTGAGAATTACAAAAGTTTTCTATTCGTGTTCTAAGTTTAACTTATAGTTCTTTAGGTTTTAAGCACAATTAGAGTGCATTTGAAATGGTATGGTGCAAATAATTCTTTTATATATCATTATGTATGTTATTGATATTATCAATCTTATATATAACCTTTTTAATTTATAGGTTCACATAAAAAAGAGGAATAGATTGCACCAACAGAAGATGAATGATTTAGTATTTGTTATATATAACTTGAAATTGAGAGAGAGGAAAAATAGAAAAGTTGATGACACTTTTGCTTTCATTGTTGAAGATCTCTCATTTGATGATGAATGGATAGTTGAGGAAGAAAATGTATTTAACCCATCAAATGAGGGTGTGTTAAATATCCTTTCAATAGTAAGGGGTAAAGAAAAAGATGAAGATGATGATGTGGAAGAAATTGGTGTCTATATGAACTTGGAGAGTCCTAAAAGTAAGACCCCAGATGATTTAAAGATTCATGATATTGATGTTACTGAAGATGAAGTACAAATGTGTACTTCAAAAGATTTAGGATTAGAAGATTTGAAAATTGTTGGTAACAGTAATAATGATGCTGAAATTGATGATGAAGACGGTAAAGATGACGATGGTGGTGGTGATGATGATCGGAGAGATGGTGGCAATTGTGATGATTATGGGGCAGCTGATGATTTGTATTAGTTATTATTTTGTATTATTAATCTATGACTTTTATTTAGACTTATGGTTGATTATCTCTATGCTTGATTACATGTACTAATATTATGATTCTATAACTTATGCTTAATTATATATTATAACTTTTTATTATGACCTATGGTCAAAATATGTGTTAGATTTCCTTATTTCTATATCTATTTTAATTTTTTATTACTACTGTAAGCGAATTAGTAGAATTTGAAAGTTATTTTACCTAGGTAGTAGAAACTTATGTTTCTACGTTTTGATTCTATGGACCCTGTAGTGATTCTATATAGAATCGCGAGTTTACCAACCTTACCTTTATGACGTGCTACCCATGTATCCAACTCATTTGTTGCTAGGCAGACCTTGGCTTTTTGACAATAGAGTTATGCATGATGGATTCAGGAGCACCTATGTATTTGAGAAGGATGGAAGGAAGATCACTTAGAACCCTATGACGTTGAGTCAAGTTAGCAAGCTGCAAGCTAAACTTGCTCGAGTACCTAAGAAGACTTTGATTCTGAGTAGAGCTGAGCTCCGAGAAGCTATTAAGGCTGATATGTCGACTTTTTTGTTGATTTAGTGACTACTAGAGTTGAAGAAGTAGATTAAGCTACCCCTAGAGCAGATGCTTAAGAGATTACCCATTTTTTGAGGCATTGAACACTGCATTGACTTGGTTCCTAACCCTGCCCTGTCGAACAAGCCAGCTTATCGGATGAACCTCGAGCAAGCTGTTGAGTTCTAAAGATAAGTTAATGAACTAATGGAAAAAGGTTATGTAAGGGAGAGTCTTAGCCCTTATGCTATGTTGATGCTCTTTATGTCACAAAAGGATGGAACTTAGTGTATATGCATGGATAGTAAAGCCATGAACAAGATTATGATCGAGTATAAGTATCCCATTCCCAGGTTAGATGACATGTTAGATGAACTGAATGGAGCTAGGGTCTTCAGTAAAATCAATTTGAATTTTGGTTACTATTAGATCTGGATGAGGTTGGGAGATGAGTGGAAAATTGCATTAAAAACTCGGCATGGTCTTTATCAGTCGATGGTTATGCCTTTTGGCTTGGCAAGTGCCCTGGGCACCTTCATGAGATTGATGAAGCATGTGCTAAGAAACTTGATCAGAAGTGTGTCATGCTATACTTTGACGACATCCTTGTGTACAGTATAGACTTGTCGAGCCACTTGAGCATCTCTGTATCATACTTGATTTACTCCAAGCTGAGTGGTTATTTAGTAATTTGAAGAAGTGTTGTTTTTGCTAGGAGGAATTAGTATTTTTAGGATATGTAGTAGGTAGAGGAGGCTCGTGAGTCGATGATGAGAAGATCCAAACTATTGTTAAATGGCCAACTCTAACCATCAGTGTTGAGGTCAGGAGTTTTTATGGGTTGGCATCCTTTTATAGAATATTCATTAAAAACTTTAGTGCCATTGTTGCACCCCTTACTGAGTTAACAAAGATGAATATTGAATTTAAGTGGGGCAAGAAGGAGGAAAGAAATTTCATTGAAGTAAAGGAAAGATTAACTTTTGCATTAGTATTAGCTTTGCTCAACTTTGAGAAAATTTTTGAGCTCGAATATGACATGTCAGGCATTGGTATAGGTGTTGTCTTGATGCAAGAAGGCCGACTGATTGCTTACTATAGTAAGAAGTTGAGAGGACCTTAGTTGAACTACTTAGTATATAACAAAGAACTCTTACTTGTTATCCAAGCACTCCAAGTATGGTAGCATTTTCTATCCTATCAAAGTGGTAAGCATAGTGGGTTAAGTTCCTAAAAGGATTCAACTTTGTGATCCAATACGAATAAGGCAAGAAAAATGTAGTTGCTGATGCTTTATCTAGAAGACATGTTTTGCTTACTGAGTTGCAAACTAGACTGTTAGGGTTTGCAAGCATCAAAGAACAATATCCTCAGGACTCCCATTTTGGTCCTATATTTGGACGATGTGCCTAAGGAAGGACAGTAGATGACTATTACGTGGAAGATGGATTTCTATTTCGAGAAGGCAAGTTATGTGTGCTGACTTGTTCTGTGAAAGAATTACTTATTAGAGAAGCTTATTTTGGAGGACTTTTTAGGCATTTTAAGGAGAAGATGATGAATAAGTTGTTGAGTGGGTAGTTCTTTTGGCTGAAGATGAGGTGAGATGTGCATCGAATTATTGAGAGCTGTGTTACTTGCAAGAGGGCCAAATGCCGAGCTAAACAAGGGAAACCAATGCCTTTGCTTGTCCCAACTCAACCTTGGGCTAATTTGAGCATTGACTTTGGATTGCCGAGAATTGTTCTAGGTAAAGTTTCAGTGATGGTTGTCGTAGATAGATTTAGTAAGATGGCATACTCCGTGCCTTGCTTTTAAAACTAATGATGCTTCGGCTATTACTTTTCTCTTTTTACAAGAAATTGTTCGGTTATATGGCGTGTCGAGAAGTGTAGTCTTAGATAGAGATCTAAAGTTTCTAAGCCATTTCTGGAGGACTCTTTGGCTTCGAATGGGGACTAAACTACTATTCAACATTTCCTGTTACATCTAAATTGATGGCCAAATAGAGGTAGTCAATCGTACTTTAGGATTACTGCTTCGAATTGCAGTGGGGAGGAATTTGACTAATTGGGATGTTCGTTTGCCTATGGTGGAATTCGCTTACAACCACACTATGTACAACACTACTAAACAAACACCCTTTGAGGTTGTTTATGACTTCAATCAAGAGTTACCCCTTGACCATACCCTTGTACCCATGTCCGATCAAGAAGACCTTGATGCAAGAGCCCAAGCACAGTCCTTGTAATTGTCTACAAGAAACTTACTTAGTAAATTGACCAAGCTGCTAAGAGAATGAGAGCAAGGAGTAAAGGAAGGAAGTTAGCACAATTTTAACCTAGAGATTTACTGTGGCTACAATTGAGCAAGGAGAGGTTCCTAAACAAAAGAAAAAATAAGTTGTCTGCCTGAGCTAAAGGTCTCTTCAGAATACTCCAAAAGATCAACAATAATGTATACCGATTGGAATTACTTAAGGACTATGGAGTCTTTAACACCTTCAACATTGTCAACCTTAGCCTCTACCAACTTGAGGGTGAACTAAGCAAAGACCAGTTGGATTTGATTCTAAATCCAAATCAACTCGGAAGGGATGATAGGAATTAAACCATCGGACCTTAGACTTGAGCTTGAGTATGAGGAGTTGAAGGACTAGTGAAGCGGATTTTACTATTCCAGCCTATTCTTGTTAAGGTTGGGTTGATCTTCACTGTCGACTAACTCCATATGTTGAGTCGAGTAAATTCTCATCTTTCAGTAGTCAAATGCCGACCAAAAGTATGCTCTATTGACAATCCGACCCTTTTACATGTCTACTTGGTAATGATCGAGCCAACCTTCTGCTTTGTAGTATTGGTACTAAGAACCCCAAAACATATTTGTAACCATGCCTTCTTAGAAGGACCCTAGGTTTGCTTGACACCTCTGCTTGGTAGCTTTGCTTAGTGACCTTCATCTTGACCGTACCATTTATCTGTTTTCATTATAAGCGTCTCCAGTGACTTGCTGCTACCTGTCCAGTCTCATGTGAAAGGATTCTACTGCACTGATCATTGATTTCTTTCATTTTCCATTTGTACCCTTTATTAGTCCTTATATATTACTTCTGTTGGATAATACTCTTTTTTGTCTTTTCTATTTTAGGTAGGATGCCCTAACGTTTCGGGAATAAATACCCTTATAATATGTAGCCGTAAGTACGTTATACTTTAGATATTGAATATACTTCCCCTTTTTGTGAGTTAAGTTGCTTACTTTCCCTTTTTACTCTTATCCTAACTTTTAAGTAAGGCTAGGTGGTGAGTGACCTCATTGGATCAGCTCGTAGGTTATATCGAGTTGAGTTATGAGTCCGTAGAGTTTCCTTGGTGCGTCATATCTTTAGAATCATTCATGGTTTTGCTTGTTTATTTTCATTGTTATTTATGCATTTCTCATCTTCATTTTTAAGCTTTTTGGAAGCTTGGATTTACCCTGATATGATTGCCCTTGTTTGCTTTTGACGTGACATATCACTTTAAGTATTAAGTTAAAAGCTAATGGTAAAGTAAGACTATAATTCTTTTCTTTGAAAGAGACGTTAAGTTGGTTTTAAAATCAAATCCTATAGTTGAGATTGGGGGTTTTACCTTTAGTCCTTGCAAGTTGCTCCTAAATGTAAAGAAAAAGGTTAGTATATGTCATTATCCATATGGAATATAATTAGAAGTTGGTAGTTAGAGGTTGAATCTTACCTTCTTTTGATGTTGGACTTAGAGAGTTAAGAATTGGAGGAGGAAAACTTCCTCTATTGGCATAAAGAATGTTAGTGGGCTTAGAAGTGTAATAGAAAAGGAATGAAAAGCATGTTTGTATGGTATAATGGATACATGGATGTGGTTGTAAAGGTAATTGGTGGGTTTCATTTATAGGTAAGGTTAATTTAGCTTACTTCATAAGCCTTGTAATTTCTTGTAAAAGTTAAAACACACTTTGGGGTTACTTCATCTTATGTCTTTTCTTTTGGACACATGATGACTTGAATAGAAAATCTTAAGACATCTTTGAATTTGAGTATTTGAAAATCAGATGCATGTTGCATCTAATTTTTGTCGCCACTAATAGTATGAATGCACTACAATTTCTTCATGTGTTTATTTCATGAATTAATAAAACATCATCCATGACATCATCTTTCTTGTGGTCATATTAGCAAGTCATTTACCAAAACCATGGTTGGTGTTCTTTCTTAAATTTACTTCTTGTTTCCAACTTCCTTGAAAAATATCCATGTTATTGTCTTTAAGAATTTGGTTAGGTTATTTATAGTTATAATTTGCTTTTGATGATTGAATCTTAGTAAATAATATTGATTACATCATTCTTTTCTAGGTTTTTTTTAATAGGTCATAGGAATGTTTGTAAGATATTAGAATTTAGTGTTTTTCTATTTAAGTGATGCCTACTTATAGGTTTGGAAAGCAATTTCTCACATGTTTCTTCTTTCTTGATGTAATGGAAGTATTGCATCATTCCTTACATCATTATTCAACTTAGTCGATTGCTTATCTTACTTTCCTTCTTCAATTCTTTTCATGAAAGACCAAGTCTTTTTAGTTCTTTACACATGTGCTAATGCAAATGTATTTGGTGCCACATGTAGATGGTTAGGGTTTAAGCCTTTTAGTTCAATTATTGCCCTTTAAGTTGACTTTAGTTGACCGTAACATTTTTACCTTTAACTTGTTAATTCTATAAGTATTTATAAGGAATAAAGGTAGTTCTTATCACCATTTATAGGTGTACTAACAAATCTTGATCATATTTCTCAAATCTATCTTAATAATTTTAGCCTATCTTCTTTATATGTCTAAATATTTCCTAGTGATTATCCTAGCTTATACTAAAGTTTTTAGGAGTTTACAATATCTCTTTGATTCCTTCCTTAGGCTTCTCTAGGTTGCTGAGTTTCCAATTTGGATTTGCCTTAATATGGAAGAATTCTTCATGATTGAAGCTTTTAAATACAAAGATCTTGTAAGCTGTTGGTCTCCTTTGTACACTCCAACTCTAGTGGGAGTAGGAAACCTGGCTTTTAAATATGCTATCGAAGGAACTATAGTGAATAAGTTTTGACTAGGTCGCTTATAATAATATTGTAAGGCAACCAACACTTGATGACGAGAAATTTAACTTTGTCATCTAATACGTTATTATCATCCCTGATTTGAATGGGGGGAGTAATCCTCCTAAGATACTTATAGGCTGATAATTGAAGGCATAGGGTTGTAATCATAGGACCTGAGTTGTGTCTTAATCTTCAATATCATCTAACCGTATGTATGTTGGATTATTATGTCAGTAGAGCTTCCTATGTCTACCAAAATCTTCTTAACCTCAAAATTAACAATTGTAGCATTGATGACTAGTGCATCATCGTGAGGCTTGTAAATGCCCTTGAAGTATCTTTTTGAAAAGGAGATAGAGTGGTCAACTCTCAATTTTTTACCTTAGACATAACATGGTTGAAGGCATTAGTCAAGCTCAAAGAGCAAGATCGACCTAAATTAGAAGGATCGCCTACTATAGTGTTAATAACACCATTTAGTGCCTTGTTGTTGTAATTGTTACCATTTTATCAACCATCCTTATCGCCTTGATGAAGTCGCTTATCTCAATGTTGATCAGTCCTCCTTCTTTGGGTTGGTTTCTCAATGATCTTTGCATCACGGGTTAGAAACTTTCTCAAGTAACTTCTTTGGATGGCATCTTTAGTAGCATTCTTCAATTGCATACATTAATCAATATAATGACCTTTATCATAGTGGAAGTTAGAATACTTATTTGAATTCCTTTAATAGGGATTCCCTCTTATCCTCTCTAGCCATTAAAGGACTCTTTAGTTTTGAACTTCCATTAGAATGTCAGACATTTGAAGGGGAGTATGGGCGAAGAAGGTTGGAGTTCGTGGTCTCTTCCTATCTTCATTACCTCTATTGAGAATTTAACATTACGAGCTCCAAGCTGATCTTTCGCACTTGTGTGGTTCCTCTCATATTTTAGGTTAGATTTGGTCTGGTTGATCTCATGTTAAGCTTTAATATTGTCTTCCTACCTAATAAAAGATGTTGCTTTAGCCTTAAACTTCACATATATCTTAGGCTTATTTTTCATCAAGGACTTTTTAAAAATCTCTATGTAGCTTTATTTCATCTATTATTGCATTAAGTGCTGCACTCATTGTAAGCCCTGTATTTTCGTGATTTGGTTTTGAGCGAATAATTTAGGGCGTTGGTGAAATTAACCTAATTAAGTTAGAAATTGACAAATAGGATAGGAATTTAGTTAATGAGAACTTATCATGCCTCAAAGAGGTGGAGGTCTTACTGTATAAACTATCCGAAGATGGGAGTTGAACTTATAGCTACTATCATAGACTTAGTCTACACTAGGTGTACCCGACTCAATCGCTTTGAAACATCCAATTCGTTACATGTTAGTTATAAACCTACAGAAAAATCATTTGAAATAACAATTAAAACAAGCTTAAGGTTTGAATTTTCAAAAGAGTCGTTATAAAATCCATAGGTACTTCTTAATTAGTGTACAAACCAAAAGATCAAAAACTACTGGGTCACCTGAAGAGACTTGTGTAGTTTTCTTAAAAGTTAGGAAAGATAATAGTAAGATTAAGAATCCAGGCATTTCTTCTTGAATCTCACTCCCCAACCTTATTTGCTAACACTCTAGTTTTAGGTGTGGTTCTTGTCAATCTACTTTGAACCTACAAAACAAATTATTGGGGAATGAGCAACAACTGGCTCAATAATTGGGATGGAGACAGGAGTATATATCTAACATAAAGCAACCAAGGTTTTCAAGAAAGTTTAGTTGTATGCAATGTGTGTTTAGACAAAAGCCATCTACGATGTTGTTTGATTTGTTGTGAGATTAGAAAAATTACGTTCGCTCTAATTTGGGTTAAGGAGTATGACGTTTCACACATGAATTAGAACTAAACTAGGGCTTGTGCAATGAAGAATACCCTTTGCTTGAAACCACCTTCGAACCATAGCCCCTAACCTTACCGTGACCTCCTCTTCTGTCACTTAGTTCGACTAAGGGTGGGGAAAAAACCATTTCAATTATCCTCATTGAAGAGGTTCGTGTTTGGCTCGAGAATCTTAATTGTTCGCTAGTGGGTTACGATGTATGTTAGGTTAGATGTTAGGCTAGATGAAGTTCATGTTAGTTTATTTTTCAAGCGATCAACCAAGCTCAAACAATTCTAGCAGAACCATATTCACAAAGCAAACATAACATAGAGCTCAGCTCTCACCATAGTAATCGAATCTCAAACACATGTGCAGCACATGTACAATTATCTAATTACAATCACAAGTATGTAAATACCAAAGTCTTCAAGTATTCTGAAATAATACTTCAAAGTGCAGTAAATCACTAATCCCACTTACCTGGAATTCGATTGCATACTAACTTAGTTGTTCACTTGTCCCCCTTTGAAAATTCCTCTTATACTCTTTGAGCTAAGTTTTGAGCAAAATCATCCTTAAAACTTTTATACTAGAAAGCCTTTGAGTTACCCTTTGAGCCTTATAGGAGTTAATGCTCATAACAAAACGAACTTCTGAATCAACCTTTGAGTTTAATGATTATTCAAGATTTCTCACAAATTACCCTTTGAAGTAGCTTTTGAGCTACTTCATTTTGAAATCTCTTAACAAGGTATCCTCTAAGCTCAACCAACTTCAAATTTTTTTAAGAGTTTTCTCTCTAACTTACCCCCTCCGACTCTCTTCCTTATTAAAATTCCTTTGACTTAACTTTTAAATAAATCTTAGTAAGTGATTCACTCAACATAACCCTCTAAGTTATCCTCTGCCTTCATTCAATATCCCTTATCGTCAATTGATTTGTTCATTTTCTTCCAACTCAAGTTAGGAATAACTAAAGTAACATTTCAATTAACACTCATTAGCTTCATTACTATGCAAATTCCTTATGTAACACATCATAATTCCCTAGTTCTTTATGTTTACACACTACTAGACTACACATTTAAGGGCATATCCTTGATTTCTATAACTCCTTTCTACAAAACCCAATTTAACAGCTTTAGTATAACAACTCTAGTATACTATCTATACTCCATTCATCACTTAAATTCATAATCCAAGTGAGATCCTTAGGAAAAATACACAAATTTTTACCAAAAACACCTTTTTAATCATAATTCAAGGCTAAAAAATTTATAAAAATTATAGAAAATAGTTTTGTGAATTCTTCTCGTAGCATTTTGATATAAGTATAGAAAAGTTTACAGAAAAATTTGGGAGTCGAAACTACCTCATTTAAACAATTTAATTCAATATCGAAAATAGCTCGGTTTTGATGATTTCTTAAGGATGTATAATATAATTACTAAATTTACACAAAATAGTATTTTTTTTAAATTTTACACATAAAATTACTTAGGAATAAATTTTTCTATAATTTTTTGGATTAAATTAATATTTTTAATATATTTTTTAAAATTGATAGTTTTTAAGACATTCATTGGAATTAGCCGCTCCGACCACTAGCAGTAGCCACCATCTTATTAGACAGCCAAGGCGCAGCGGCTCCTATTGCCTGTTAGTGGTGGTGGTGGTTTACTTCTAGCTATCATTTAAACCCTTGAACCACCAATACCCTTGATTTATGTAAAATTTTCCTAATAGTTTCCTTGATTTATTCTTTAAGCTTTTCATCCTTCCATATTTTTCCTAGATCACTGATTGCATGAAGAAATTTTTGGAGAGGTTTTCCTAATTTTTTAGATTAGTTTGTGTGGTTGCATGTAAAATTTCTCTCTCCTTCCTAATTCACTCTTATACTCAACTTAAGTATGTGTTCAATCCCAAGTCTATTATCTTAACAATTGTCCTTAGCCCTTTATCGCCTCCATCTTTTTTTTTTTTTATAATTTTTCTTATTTATTTTGACTTATTTTCCATATTTTTGGGTATTTTAACTAATTAAGAGTTCTTATTATACATAATAATTATACCCTTCATATATACATGTCTTTCATATATTATTTCACATCATTTAATAATCTTATTATTTTGTTATATTTTTGAAAATTGAGCTCATGGATACTCTTTGACTAAAGTTCTTAGCTTATCCGTAAATTTCTAACTTAATTAAGTTAGTTTCATATCGCTCGAAACCTAATGGCGTAAGCATGAGCTTACCTATTAATTATTCTCAATGTATATGCATGCCTTTTAGATATTATTTCCTGTCATCCTATAAATATTGTTGTCCTTATAATTTGTTTCTAAGGTCTTATTGTGGTTAGAACCTATTTTATGTGCTTCCAATAAATTATGATTGTTGAAAATTAGCTTCTTAACTCTTTTATAATTTTGTTATTATATTTACAAACCCTAACTTGTGAAAGCCACTTTGCTTATTATATACATGTCTATATATATATATATATATATATATTCATTCTTTCTAAGTCCTAATTTATTAGCTTAACCATTTTACCTTCTCAAATACTTTAAAACTACAAGCCTGGGACCTAGTTATTGCAGTACAAAGCCCATAATTTGCTTAACCCAATAGCTCCCATAGCTAAGCTATATTTAGGTATTAGATCTTAATTGTAAATTTTACAGGGTTTTACGTAACATATGAACTTAGATCTCGAAAATATAATAAAATAACAAAAAAATATAAAATAGTATATTTTTATTATATAACTCTATAATTATCATAATCGCACAGAATAAGTTTCACTAGTTAGCGAATTTTTAGAAATAAATTATATTAGTAATAAAATTATTAAATGACTCGAAATAACATGTAGAAAATATATATTCCTTGCATGTAATTTTTATGCATAAATATATACTCGTAATTATCTAAAATACCTAATTAAATACAAATTAAGCCAAAATAAATAAAGAAAAATAGTAAAAATTAATTAAAAATAGTAGGCAATTGGATTAAGTTGGGGGTAGGTGTAGAAGTAGAATTGGATGGGTGTTAGGTAAAAAGTTTATGTAATGTGTCACTTTGGACTTAGTATATAAGGGAATCTTGCATGAAGAGAGAAAAAAAAATCATTTTGCATATCTAAAAGCATTGAAAAATTCTAGAATTCTCTCCACAATAAACCATATGCAATACAGGATTTGGGAAAAATAAGCAAGGGTTGAGAAGATTAAATAAGAAAATCTGACAAAATTAAAGAAGATTAAAAGAAATTGGGTAATTCTAGCCTATAGGGTATTTAAAGGCTTAAGTAGTAGTTAGAGATGAACCGACCATACCACCATAAGGAGCATCTATCGTCTGGGCCTATCGACATAGGTGGTACAGTTGTTGGTGGCCAAGGTTGGTGATTTTGATGAATCTCTAAAATTGCTTGATTTTATAAAAAAAGTACTAAAAATACTAATTTTATCTAGAAAATTATGAAAAAATTTATTCTTAAGTATTTTTATGTATAAAATCCAAAAAAAAAAAAATTATTTTGTTTAAATTTAGTGGATATATATTACGTCCTTAAGATATCATCAAAATTAAGTTGATTTCAATATTGATTTAAGTACTTTAATGATGTAGTTTTAAACCTAAAATTTTTCTGCAGCTACTCAATACTTATACAGAAGTGCTATGAAAAGTTTTTCAACAAAATTATTTTCTATAATTTTCATGAATTTTTGAGCCGTAAATTATAGTTAACATAGCATTTTTAGTAAAAATTCATGAATTTTTCCTCGATGACCTCACTTGAATTCTAAGCAAAACCGATTAATGGTGTATTTATGCTATGCTGATGCTGTTGGATTGAGTTTTAGTAGAGGAAATTATGAAAATCAAGAATATAACACTTATATGTGTAATTTAGTAGTATATGAATTAAGGATTAGTGAGTGAGGAAGTGTTGAATGAGGATTCTAGGAAGTAATGAAGTTGTGCAGTGTTAAATTAGTTCCTATAACTGAAACTTAGGAGAAAAGTGCATAAAACACTTAACTATAGAAAGTTAGTTAAAGACAGAGGATATGTAAATGGGTATCATACTAGGAATATACTCAGTTAAGTCGAAGGAAAACTTATAGTAGAATTGTAATCATGGGGAAGCTCAAAATCTAAGTTAGGGGACAAATTTCTTAAAACTTACGAAGTGAGTTAAACTCAAAGGGTATTCTATTAAAAGGCTTAAAATGAAATACACTTAGAGGTTGATTTAGAAGGAAAAAATGGAAATAAGATAAGACTTTAGCTTAGCTTAAAGGATTCTACCTTAAGAGCTTACACCCTAAAATGGCTTAGAACCTAACTTAGAGGATATTGTAGATTAAAATAGCTTATACAACTAATGAACTAATCATGAAAATCCTAATACGTGGGTAAAAACAACTTGTAAAACTAATGTCAGAACAACTTAATTCATATAAAATGAATTAATTACTATCGATTTAAGGTTCAAACATGGATTAAAACTAATTTACTATATATCAATAGGGATAATTGAAGATCAAACGTGTAATGATTAAGAGTTTTGAATCGGTGAAGTTTAGGCAAGTAGGGATCGATGCTTTATAGCATGTTGGGGTATTGTGTCAAAGTACTTAAAGCCCTGAGAATACATTATTTGTGATTGTAATTAGTTGCTTGTGCTTATGCTACGTATGTAATTGATATATTGAATTGTAGATTGAGAGTCGAACTCCTTGAAGTGTTGTATTGCATGAACTTGTATGGTTTGCTTTGTTGTGATAATTTGTTGTTCACCTCTAACTAAGTTAATTATCTAATTGAACATGCATAACAACCCATTAAGGGAACAATTAGGTGTGTTAGACTAAATATCAATACCTTCAATGGAGATAGATAATTTGGTCTTTTCCCCACCTTTAGTAGAACTAAGTAACAGGAGAAGAGATCGCGATAAGGTTAAGGACAATGGCTTGAAGGTAGTCTCGGGAGGAGGGTGTTCTCTATTGCACAAGTTTTGATTTGGTCTAATTTAAGTTAAGTTGAAACTCTTCAATTTGGGTTAGAGTAGACGTGATTTCTCTAACCTCATAATGGACTAGATAACATTATGTGATGCTTCATTTGGTTGGTTGCATTGCATTTCATTAATGGTTGAGAATCTTGTTAGTGTTTGTTATACTCTTTTGTCTCTATCCTACATATTAAGCTAGTTGTACTCACATACTCTTTTGTAGGTGTTGATTAAGGGCTAAAGATGCAGTGTTATAACCACCCTTAGGTTGGTATACGATGAGTTGGGGAAGTGAGGAAAATTGAAGACTACAAGACCCTGATGTTTGCTTTTGTCTTTTATGCAAATTTATTGGGCCACTTTAGGCTACCTACTAGTTTCCAACTTTGTTTGAATATAGACATTTGAAACTGTAGTTTTGCTAAACTTTTATTAAAAATTGGAAGTTTTGATGTAAATATACTTATGTAAATATTATTATGATATTAAAGAATGTACTATAGGTCATTTGAACCAATGTTTTGGAAAGTTATACCATGGGTTTTACTTATAATAGGTGCCAAACTAGATGCTTTAAGCTGGTTGAGTTAGGTACACCTTGTATAGGCTCCATCTATGATAATAGTTATGAGGTTAGCTTCTATTTTAGGTTAGATGATACAACCAGACTATTGTAACTCCTTTTTATTCAAAGCGTGATAGTCATGTCGAGTTCTAGGATTTGTTATGAGACCTGTAGTTGCTTAACTACTGATACAAGTTAGATCATTTGGTACAATTTAGGGGTTTTAAATAATTTTGTTCGAATTGAACCGAATTCTAATATGAGGTCATAAAAATTAGAGAAAAAGTCCTAGTAAGGTGACGTGCCTAAGAGCTCAGTAATCACTAGGACTTACTGTAAGAGATATGAGCTAAATGGGTCCTTTGAGATATCAAAGAAAATGAAATGGATTGGTCGGCAAACAAAATGTAGTAACTTACGTGAAGCTACTCGGAGGATGTGACTCACCAACAAACACAACACGACTTAATACTTGCTTGATGTGACGCATAAGCTAATGTTAAGGTTCACCCACCACTAGTCTCGAGCTACTCGATAAAATTAGATAAGAGTGTAAGATAATGTAATTGGAGAGGAATATCTCACAAGAACAAGTGTATTTAATATTGGGAAAGGAAAGATCTCCTTTGGCTACAAAGAAAAGGGACTATTTATATAAAATCTCTAGGGTAACATTACAAATAAAGAAAATTACAAAAAGAATAAAGGGAAAAAGAGATTCTTAGTATGTAAGAAAGGGATAAATAGGACAAATGACGAAAAGGAAAAAAGTAGTACAATGTCAGAAAATTGACAGGTGGTAGTAGGTTTGTACTAGGGAATCTTTAAGCATAGTAGTTGAGCTTGGGTCATGATATGGAGGCTGCGGATAGACAGCATCAGGAGTTACCGAGACGAATAAGGAATGCCATTATGTATTAGTAGTGGGTCGAAGGAGAAGTACTCGACATGCAGAGGTCTCGGTTTCGGCTTTGGCATATGAAGGTTCGGGTGATTGGAGTAGGACTCAATGTGTAGAGGTCTTAGCCTCGATACTCGGCAGCTCAGCCTTAGTAAGTGTGTGGTTGGCATCGGCACAAGGGGTGAAATAGAGAAGGTTGTACTTGAGCGGAGTTCTCAAGGAGTTTGCCTACTGTTCTTCTATGTACAGTTTCTTGTCCTTGGCAGGTTGACGAAAGAGAATTCTTCTAATGAGAGACTGGAGGCCTATTAGGCTTACGTGAGTAAGTGGACTAAGGGTCAATAGTCCATTATAAGGTCAATTTCTCAAGATAAAATATATATAATATTAAATTTCAGTAAAACATATTTTTATCGAGATCGTTCGATAATTTTTTGGAGCTCAACATTCGAGCCCCAGAACATAACAAACCCTCAAAGATAAATTATTTGACTTATAAAAATAATATTTAAGAGTCAAATAGCATATAATGTGATTATATAGTCATATCCTATATACGTTATATACCTAATATGTATATATATTATAAAACATACTAATTAATTTAATAAAAATTGTATTAAATTAATAAAAAATGGGAGACACATTTGGAAGTTCAGAGAATAGGTGTGGCATGTTGCTAATTCAATAGAGTAGTAATCCTATGAGCTGGCAAGTGAATAGAAAAGCTAAAACATGTTTATTATGTTAGAATAACATGATGAAGGACAGTTGGAAAATTTGTGTTCCTTTCTCTACCAACTCATCTTCTATAAATATGCATATGGAAGGAACTTTTATCACTTTACAACGTTTAGGAATCGGAAAATTGTCTTAACCACATGAATTAAATAAGAAAACAAAAATTAGAAAATTATTACACAAATTCGAATCAAAATAGGGCAATTGGGGTTTCCATACCAAACGACAACTTGACATGGTGTGGCTTTGGACTTGAGCTTCTAGTGTCTAGACAAGGTTGGTTGACACACTTAAGTGGTTGGAAAGTGGCTGGATGACTGTAAGTCGATGGGGATCTTTGCATCCCATTTTCATTTATTTTCTAAAAATAGCAAAACAAATTAGAAAATTATGAATATTTGTTTCCCTAAGTTATTTTAGATGTACTTTCATGTAATAATTTTATTTTGTTGAAATAACTTTTTTTTATAGTACTTGTTTAACAACACACTTTATTCCAATGAATTTTCAATAATTTTTTCAAAATTTTTTATAACACTCTTATAATATGTACTACATTATGGTAGTAAGAATTTTTGAAAAATGTTATGTTTACCATTTATTGTAGTTTATCTAGTGTTGGTTAGCAGTTTTTCTATTTATAGAGAATAATGGAATTTTAAAGCAATTTGTGTATAAAATCAACGTGATACAATTTCTGGCGATAGTAATATTGAAATATATGTTATATTCTGATTTTAGTATGAAGTATAATTATTTACCTATTTTTACTTAATTATTGACAAAATCAAGTTGAAACAATTATTTTGAAGTACTTTGTATAATATGCTATTTTAACATTTTTCGTGACCATAATATAACAATTATAATTTACTGAGTATAATATATTTTTTGTGACTTTAATAGAGTATGGATATTAATTATTACATATTTTCCTAATATTCATGCATATTTTGCTAAATATGATATAAGGGTCAAATGTATAGTTAACACCATAACAAGGGGAAGTCTTAGCTACCGTTATACTTGAAGTATTCTTTACTGCTCTTAACATGATTTGACTGAAAAGTGAGAATTTTATAGGTAGATGTAGTATTTTAGTTGAATCAGAAGTTAAATTAGAGATAGAATTAGAAGTTGCTACATTGAAGAGTTTTTGCATAAGTTAAACTTAGACAATTTAGTTAGTTGAAATACTAGAGATTCTTAATTGGAAAACTCTAGATATAAGTTATATAGTATTTTTTTAGAAATTTTGAAGTTAGATCAAATCAAAGAGTGATTCATAAGCTATGTTAAAAGTTATAGTAGAGGCTAAATTAGAGACTAAGTCAGAAACAGTTTAGAACAAACTAAAAACCAATAAGCTAATATCAAGTTGATATATGTATACTTGCGTGATCTATAGTTGACCTTAGTAGTATTTACGCTTATTAGGTGAAGTCATCGAAGAAGGAGCTCATGCTAACAAGTAAGCTTGGGAATGAACCGTAGGCAAGGTAAGTGGATATATATGTAGAGAGTAGATTTACATATACTCATTAAGGAGTGAATACCCTTATATGCAATTGTGGTGATTGTATGTGTAATGATTGAATTTATGGTGTTAAGTGCCATGTGATGTTTTGTCCTGTGTAGTTAATGTTAACTGATCATGATACTGTTGTTGTGCTATGCTAACTTGTATATATGCTGGGTATGGACCCTATCTCTTAAGGTGTTCACTTAAGTGAACCTTAACATGGTGGTTTCTAAAAATGAAAAGGGAAAAGAAATAAAGCTCATATTTGGCTAAAAGAATAACTAAATAAGTTTGGTTGCTTTGCTTAGTATTCATCTAAGATTTGGCTAATGCATTTATGGCATGGCATGAAAAGGCCTTATGGGTTAGTTTTCTGAAACTTATGATTTTGCTAAGATAAGTTTACAAAGTTAGGTTTTTGTGCACATATATATTTGCATTAACCGAAAACTTTAACTACGTTCCATGGTTTTGTTAGGTTGAATTATTGCTAGGTTCTTGGACATATTATCTAGATGCTTGGATTTGAAGTCAATAAAATTGGATGAGTTGCTAGGCTAGCTAGGATATTTGTACTGATGCACGTCATGTGCATTAGCATGGCATACACCATTTCCATTATCTTATTTACTGGTTGAGTGATTGACTTAATATGATATTGGTATGCTTATGTTATGTGCATTGTTGTATTGCTACTTGTTTATCAACTTTCACTCAACTTATAGTAAGCCGAGGGGATAAAGTGTTCTATCCTCAGGTTAAGAAGCGGATTTTAGGGCACCATCACCAACGGGGTGGACTTTTGAGAGAACTAGTTAGAGTTAAATGATTATGAATGTTGTAGTCTTGCAAATCAAGTACGATTAAGACCAGGATGTTTAGTCTTGAGAAATGAAGTTTAATACTTTTGAAGTTTTTGTGATCTGTAAATATTGCAAATATTTGTAACATGAAAGGCTACAGCTAAACTCATTTTAAGCGTTGAAAGTAATAAATATGATCTTTTGTTGGATTTGTTTCTAGTTGTAATAGGTTTTCCTATGTGACGATATATCCTATGCTACGTTGGGATATGACATCCTTTAGGTAATATCAAAGTATAAGTTAAGGACCATAAGTTTTAGGTACATGCAAGATGTGTGGGGTAGCTAGGTGATAGAGTATTACAACCTTATAACATCATAAGGGTACTTATTATCTAAGTTGTTTGGTGGTGTTCAAAAAATGATGCAAAGGGGACGTGGAAAGCCTCCAAACAAACCGAGAGCAACAAAAGCAAAGTATGGAACCACAGCCCCTACTTGATGTGGCTTCGCTTAAGCCAGGAATGGAATTTATTCAATAGTTTTTGGCTGCTCTAGCTAGAGTTGGAAGAGATGATAAGTTGTCTTAGGTACAAACGAATAGTAAAGTCGTATGATGGTAAGAGCACTAATCCTTTAGTTGTTGAGGAGTGAATTGATTCTTTGGAGAAGGCTTTTAAAGTACATGAAGTGGAGGAGAACAGGAAGGTAAGACTTGAACCATTCTATTGGATGGGCGTATAAATGATTGGTGGAAGCATAAGAAGGGGTGCCTAGCCTAACCTATTGAGTGGAATGCTTTCAAGAATGTATTCTTAGAGCAGTATTTTCCTATATGTGTAAGGGAAAAGATGTGTAAAGAGCATTATAAGCTAAAGTAAGATGGTAAGTCAGTTGAGGAATATGAGAAAGAGTTTAATATGTTGCTAAAATTTCCTTCAAAGGTTATGTTGAATAATGAACTAGCTAAGGTAGGAAGGTTTAAGCAAGACTTGATTTATCTTTCTAAGCGAAGCTAAAAAGAGCTAGAATAGTAAGATATAATGACTTGGTAGATGAGGCTTGATTGATTCAGCAGGCTCGTACTTTATGAGAGAAAGCTGAAGAGATGGAGAATGAGAAAATGAAGTTTGTTTGAAGTTCTAGTAGTGGTAATAAGATGGCAAAAGGGAAGCAGGGTAAGCAACTTGTGACTAAAAATCGAAGAGGTGGTGGAACTACGATATGATATTAGAAATGTAATGCAAGGCATTGAGTTGTGGATTGTCTTAAGTTGCATGGGAAATGTTTTAAGTGTAGAGAGGCTGGACATCTGGTAAAGAATTGTCAGAATCCAAACCTTAAGGGTATGTTTTATATCAACTGCCATAAGATGAGTCATAGTGCAAACCAATATACTGAATCACTAGCAAGACAAGAGCAAGTGTAGGGTAATAGACCAAAACCTATTGTAGGCACCTCATTTTTGCTCATTTTTTTTAGTAGTTTTATTAAGCCAGAAATATAAAAAAATGAAATTAATAAAAAATTAAAATAAATAAATAAATGAATGAAAATTGAAAAAAATAAAATAAAAATCGAGTCACGTCATATGCAGTCTAGTTGAGTCAAGGTAAGTCGAGTTGAGCTGGTGAGCGATTAATTTAATAAATTTTAAGTTAAAGGATCAACCTTCGTTAAAATATTTTAATTCAGTCTGATATAAAGTAGATTTTTTTTTATCTAAATTATATTGAGTCAGAATAGATTTAGGATTTATTAAGTGGATTATTGAGTTAAATCAAATTGGATTGAATCGGGTATGGAAAATAAAAAGCTCAAATTAAGCTAGGGTTTCTAGAAACTAGGTCAAATTTTCAAAGGATCTAAAACATATTTTTCGTATTTGAGTTTATTATCATATCTTTCGATATGAAAGATTTGGTAGTGTCAATTATAAATAGTAAGTCGGTGTTAGTGTTTGACGTGTTTGACACGTTTTTACAATTATACACCCCCTATAGTCACAAAAACACAAGTCCACATCTACGTGTTGCACAAAATGTACACATATCCATCGACAACCTACTTCAACTCAATCCTAATGTAGTGACCCAACCTGATGGCAATCTTATCCACACAAGCGTGACAGTAGCAATACATGCATAGCTTAGCAAATCCATGTCCAACACCACCAACGATCTAAACATTACTGAAATGAACACTATTGGTCATTTATGCCAAGTTAAGTTTCATCAATTGAATCATCATCGATCTCTAATTTTCTATTTGATCCGTCGACCATAGCACAACATGAGAAGTCAATCTGATGGCTATGGTTGTTTTCTACCCAAGATTTGATTACGATATGTAAGTACCTAGATCCGACTCTTTTATTATTGGATAGATATCTAGTTTTTAATTTAGTTTCATTAATCTTTTATTTTTTGTATTAACATGATTAGGATAGTGACTAATATTATTTTTTCTATATGTTTTGGCATTAAGTTTTATTAGTTGGTTTTTTGGCATGTTAGCATTTTTTAATATATATATATATATATAATATTGCATTTTTTTTTGCGTGATTAGTGTAATTTCATGGAATTGGTACTAACATGGGTATTTGTAGGGTTGGATGTTGATTGTTTTTTCTAATCAGTTATTTTTAGTATATCTAATTAGGTGTTGCATTTTTAGGAAAATTTACTAATTTTTTTGCACATGTTGCATTTTTTAGTAAATTTTCATAAAAAGGGCATTCTTAGGGTTTTTTTAGATATTTTTTTTATCACTTAATTAGATTTTCATAAAAATTAAAAATCTTTACTAAGCATCTTTTCCATAGTTAGGTATTTTTTCTAGGCATCTTATTCATAGTTTAAGTATCTTTTTTATAGTTTAAGCTTTTTTTTTCCATGATTTAGATATTTTTTTCATAGTTAGGCATTTTTTTTATAACTTAGACATCTTTTTTATAGTTAGGCATTTTATCCATGGTTTAGATATTTTTTCAATAGTTTAGGCTTTTTTTTCATGATTAGGCATATTGTCATTAGTAATTGCATTTTTTTCATAAAACGGTACATTTTTAATGATAATTGCATATTAGTATAATTTCATAAAAGTTGCATCTTTTATTTATTTATTTATTTTCCTCATTTAGGTGCTTGAGGATTTTTTTTTTAGTTTTGTCACGTAGTTAGTTTTTCTAAAAATAAAAAATACTAACTCGAAGTCTTTTAAAAATGAAGTCTTTAGTTTTTTTTTTTTAATTGGGAATAAAAATTAGGTTTTTTAAGGATTTTTATTAATAAAAATAAATTGGTTAAAAAACGTAAACTTGGCATAATTTTCAAAAATAAAAAATATCAACCTACTAAATATTTTAGAAAAAAAAAAAACTATGTTGGTTTAACCTAACTAGCTGGTATATAGTCATATTTGGGGCAACTCTATAAAATTTTTTTTCTTTTATTCCTTTTTCTTAGAAATTCGAATTAAAAATAATAAAAAATTCACTTTAGTTATATTTTTACATATTTGTATATATCTTAGTATTTTTAGAAAAATATAAAAATAAAGCCCAATAATTTATTTTTTTTAATTTTTACGTGGTGACTTAGTCTTAATAAGTTAACCCTTAAACTTAGTTTTTCTAGTTATTTTTTTAAAAATTATTTTCTTAAAAAATATGCGGATTAGTAGCTAAATTAAGGTTTCTCCATCCAGAAATCCTAATTTCATTTTTTATCAGTTTAATTGGTTGGTGACTCTAAATTTTTTCAAAACAATTTTTTTTAAAATGTTTCTTTAATTTTATGTCGAGTAATTTATATTAAGTGGGCTGGGCTTAATATAAGTTAAATTAAGGAAGATCGAAATAAGGCTCGACACCTATCAATAAGAATAAAAATCGACTAGGTAGGGCTGGTGGAAGCCTTCGAGTTAAAAGAAGAGTTCATGCACTTCAATAGGATAAAGCAGGGGATGCTTATGTTGTAGCAAGTAAATATTACTTAGACTTCTCCAAACTTTAGCATTCTTAATAGTTAGTTAGCTTAAACTTACTAGTACTATAAGTATATGAAATGATGTAATTATAAATAATTGTTATAGGGTTGGTATGTATAGGAGATAATTATGCATATACTTTATTTGATACCGTAGCAACTTATTCATATGCCTTGATGGTGTATGTTGATATAAATAAATTACCAGTAGAAGCTTGGCATATGAGTTAGTAGTCACAATCCCTTCTGAAGGAGAACAAGTTGTATGTCATAAGCTACGAGATAGAAATTACTAGTAGAAACCTTAGCATATGAGTTGGTAGTCACAACCCTTCTGGAGGAGAAAAAGTTGTATGTCATAACCTACGAGATGGAAATGTTTGTATAGATGTTCATGAGATGCCTATAGAGTTAATAGTTTTGGATATGAAAGGATTTGATGTAATACTAGGGATAGATTGGATGACTAAGTATATAGTTAATATTGATTGTGAAAGTAAGATGGTGATGTTTAGGTGGTTTGATGGAAAAGACTTTTGTTTTAAAGGAAGTACTAATAGCATAGTTTCTTGAGTGATTTCATCATGGCACGAAAGTTGATATGTAAGGGTAATATAGGTTATTTAGCCTCAATAGTGGATACCTAAGTTAAGGAAATCAAATTAAAGGACATACTTATAGTGTAGGAATTTCTTAAAGTTTTCCTTAAAGATTTACTTGGATTGCCTCTTGATAGCAAAATAGAATTTACTTGACCTTGTCTTAGGGACTACACCTATTTTTAAAACCCCCTACCATATGGCGCTAACTAAATTAGTAGAGTTGAAGAAGTAAATCTAGGAGCTATTGGATAAAGGATTCATTAGACCTAGTACGTCACTGTGAGGTGCACTAGTATTCTTTGTTAAGAAGAAGGATGGAAGCTTAAGCTGTGTATAGATTATAGGAAGATGAATGAGGTCATGATTAAGGACAAGTACTCGTTTCCTAGGATCAATGATTTGTTTGACCAATTAAAGGGAGCCACTATGCTTTTGAAAATGGATTTGCAATTGGGGTATCATCAATTGAAGATTAAAGAAGAAGATATACCTAAGATGGCTTTCAAAATGAGATATGGACACTATGAATTCTTAGTGATGCCATTTTGTTTGATGAATGCTCCAGTTGCTTTTATGGACACGATGAACTATGTGTTTAGAAGGTATTTAGATGAGTTTGTAGTGGTGTTTATAGACAATATTTTGATATATTCAAAAGATAAGGAGGAACATGTTGAGCATTTGAGAAAAGTACTCCATACTCTGAAGGAGAATTGATCATATGCTAAGCTGAAGAAGTGTAAATTATGGTTAGAGTAAGTAGGATTCCTTGGGCATGTTTTATTAAGAGTTGGAATAGTTGTTGATCCTGCAAAAGTAAAGGCAGTAACTAATTGAGCAAGACTAACGATGACAATGGAAGTTAGAAATTTCTTGGGAATGGTGGGCTAGTATTAGAGATTTCTACAGGACTTCTGTAAGATTGCTATACCATTAACACAATTGACACGCAAAGGAGTTAAATTAGAATGAAATGATAAATGTGAGAGAAATTTCTAGCAACTTAAGGAGTGGTTAGTAATTGCACTTGTGCTAACATTACTTAATGGATCAGGAGAATTCTCAATCTATTGTGATGCTTTAAGAAATGGCTTAAGATGCGTATTAATGCAGAATGATAAAGTGATCACTTATACATTAAGATAACTCCGACCCTATGAGCAGAATTACCTAACGCATGACTTGGAACTAGTAGTAGTACTATTTGCCTTAAAGATCTAAAGGCCTTACTTTTATGGTGAAAGATGTAAAGTGTATATGGATTAAAAATTCTTAAATACATTTTTACATAGAAGGAATTGAATTTAAGGCAAAGGAGATTGTTAGAGTTGCTTAAGGATTATGATCTTTCAATCCATTATCATCTGAGAAAGGTGAATGTAGTTGAAAATTCTTTAAGTAGGAAAAAGTTTAATAGTGTCACCATGTCAATTACGGATGAGTGGAATTGATTGAGGAAATGGAAAGGATGAGTTTAGAAATTTAGGTCCATGGGAGTAGGTCTATGTTAGCAAGTTTGGAGGTATAACCTAAACTCTTGGAACGTATAAAGGAAGCTAAGAGAGAGGATGCAGAACTACAAAATATTCGGGACAATTTGGACAGACACCCTGACTTTTGGATTGATGATAAGGAGGTGTTGAGATTTAAGGGAAGAGCACGTATTCCAAGAAATATAGAAGTTAAGGAAGTGATCTTAGAAGAAACTTATGATGTAAGGTATTCATTACACCTTAGGAATAATAAAATGTATAAGGATTTGATGTAAAGGTTCTAGTGGATAGGAATGAAAAGAGATGTAGTGTAGTATATCTCGAAGTGTGTGACCTACTAGAGGGTGAAAGCGAAACACTAAAGGTTAGGCGGGTTACAAAAACCTTTACCGATAGCCGAATGGAAATTGGAGCATATAACAATGGACTTTATAAGTGGCTAAGCCAAAACAAGGAAGCAACATTATATGATATGGGTTATAGTGGATAGGCTTACCAAGTTTGCCCATTTTTTAAAAATAAAGAAAACTACAATTGTACCTCAATTGGTAGAAGTATATATAAAGGAAATAGTTCATTTACATGGGGTACTGGTAGTAATCATTTCTAGTCGAGATTCTCGTTTCATGTCACGATTTTGGCAGTCTTTACAAGTAGAATTTGGAACTAAATTGAACTTCAGTACAACATATCATCCAAAGAGTTATGGACAATCAAAACGTATCATACAGAAATTAGAAGATATGTTAAAGGCATGTGTGTTAGAGTTTGGTCAAAATTGAAAAGATCATTTATTACCAGTAGAACTTGCTTATAATAATAATTATCACTGTACTATTTAGATGACTCAATATAAAGCATTGTATAAGCGAAAGTGTAGATCTCTGGTTTATTGGGATGAAATAAGGAATAAGCAGACAATTAGATGAGCAATGTTACAAGATCTTAAGGAGAAAGTGTAAGTGATACGTGAACATATTTAGAAAAATTATGTTGATGTTAAAAGAAAGCCATTAGAATTTCAGGTAGGTGATTGGGTGTTTTTGAAAGTATCACTAATAAAATGTGTAAGGCGTTTTGATATTAAAGGAAAGTTAAGTCTACGGTTCGTGGGACCTTACCTGATTAAGAGAAGAATTAGGAAGGTAGCTTATGAATTGGAACTACTAGAAGAAATGGTAGGTATTCATAATGTTTTCCATGTTTCGAATTTAAGAAAGTTTATAGGGGATCCTGCAATTATATTGAATGTATCTCTTTTGGAGTTGAAGGGCAATTTGACTTATGTGGAGCATCCAGTAAAGATTTTGGATACCAAGATACAAAGGTTTAGGAATCAGGATATTGAATACATTAAAGAATTGTGGAGTCGACATACTATAGGTGAGGCGACTTGAGAGTCTATAGATCATATGAGGGGTTAATACCTTGAGTTATTTACTCAAGGTTAGTACTCTGTTTATAATGAGTATCTATGGTAGGATGAAGTTCTAGGTATATAAATTGGTTTACTATATGAGTGAGTCTGGAGGAAGAAACTTTTTGAGTTAACTACTAATACGAGTTAGGTTGGACAATTTTATCCAAATTGAGTCGAATTATAATATATGGTCACAAAAGTTAGGCAAAGGGTCCTAATAAGGTCAATTTCTCTAAATGAAGTATATATGGTATTTAATTTTGATAAAACATATTTTTATTAGGATTGTTTGATAATTATTAGGAACTTAATGTTTAAGCCTCGAAACGTAACGAGCTCTTAGAGATAAATTATGTGATTTATAAAACTAATATCTAAGAGTTAAACAGCATATAATGTAATTATATAGTCATATCATATATACCTTATATACCGATATGTATATATATATATTATAAAATATACTAATTAATTAGCTAGAAATTGTATTAAATTAATAAAAAATTATAAAAAAGGGGAGACATGTTTAGAAATTTAGAGAATAGGCATGGCATGATAAAGGCATATTTTTCATATTTTAAAGTATAAATTAAGATAGAATTATTATTGATTTTATAGAAATCATTAAGAATTGATACTTAATTATTTTCATTTGGACATTTCAAGAATTAGAGGATTTAAGAGTGAAATTATGGACGATTTAGAGGAATTTTACATAAATAAACGAAGTCCGAATCAACATGCGCAAGTTGGAATTGAAGGTAGTTGGCTTAAAAGCCGGCTTACAATGAAGATTGGCGGCCCTTGATGGCTATGCCGTCGGCCTTCATGAAAAAAAGAAAGTCACGTAAGTCAACCCTAATTTTTCTTATAAATATCTTATGTTTAACCGTTTAAAGGACGAAAGGTTTTTTTTTTTTTTTTTTTTAGAGACTCTTAAACATACTTTCTTTAGACTTAAAGAGTCGTAGAATAGTCTTTAGTTAGTTCTTAAAGAATTCTTTAGGAGAATTGCTTAGATTATTGAGAAGAATTTGCTTTTACTGTGGAGACCAAGTTGAAGTTGCAATTAAAGATTATTTTTTCCAATACAGAATTAGTGACATTTATTTCAATTATTCTTATGCAATTATGTGAATTACTTATACTTTTAATTATGAATTTCTTTACAATTTCAATTAATATTTGTGTTTTTGTTTTCAAATCCATGGTTGGTTAAATTTAATTGTGAGAATTGATGAAACCCTAGATAGCTAAGATGATGATTGTGTTTATGTTATAGGATTAATAGATATATAGATGATTCGTGATTGCAATTTCTATTATTTGGATTATAATTGTTAGAAACCTTAATGATACGAGAGTTGATATGGGGTTTGTTAGAAATTTTTAGTTGATTTGGTTAATCAATGTAGAAGCAAAGTTAATTGAATTAATTGGAAATTATCTAGAAATTAATGTGATGTTCGGCGATTGATTATTCACTAAGACATTAAGGATAATTGATTTAGGACATTAGACAATTATAGTATCGGGAGATATATAATTGTAATTTAGAGTCTACTGTTAATTAGAAGATGCAAAAGTTGACTAATTAATTAGGAGTTTAAATCGTTAAGTTTTAAGGTATAATAATTTTACTTGAATGACCATATAGCTATTAATTTATATAACAAAATAAGAATTTGATTGGCATAATCTAGGGTGGATTCTGTTTTTCCATAATTCTCAATTGATTGCTTAATTTTAGATTTTTCATAGTTATTTTCTTTTCAATAGTTTTAGAGTAATTATTAGATTAATTAATTTAATTTTGATTACCTAAATATTGATAAGAATTAGCATAGGATTAGTAATATTTTAGTACTCGAGGGATCGACAACCTTACTTTCTCTATATTACTTGATTCCGACCCAATATACTTGTTGGAGTATTCATGATTTATTTATATATATATATTTTAAGCGAATCATGGCATGTTGCTAATTTAGTAGAGTAGTTATCCTATGAGCTGGCAAGTGAATAAAAAAACCAAAACATGTTAGAATGACATGATGAAGGACACTTGGAAAATTTGTGTTCCTTTCTCCGATGACTCATCTTCTATAAATAAGCATATGGAAGGAACTTTTATCACTTTAAAACATTTAGGAACCAGAAATCCTATCAAACACATGAATTAACTAGGAAAACAAAAATTAGAAAATTATTGCACAAATTTGGATCAAAATAGGTTAACTGGGGTTTCATACCAAACGTCAACTTGACATCGTAGGGCTTTGGATTTGAGCTTTTAGTGTTTAGACAAGGTGGACCGATGCGCTTAGGTGGCCGATGGCCATGCGCTGATGGGACTTGATTTTTGCAATGGATTTTTATTTATTTTCTAAAAATAGCAAAGTAACCTAGAAAATTATGAGAATTTGTTTCCTTATGTTATTTTATATGTACTTTCATGTAATAATTTTATTTTTTTGAAATAACATTGATTTATAATACTTGCTTAACAATACGCTTTGTTCTAACAAATTTTGATTAAAATTTTCAAAATATTAAACAATATTGTTTCGGTTTAAATTTTTTTTTATAACACTCTTATAATATGTACTAAATTTTGGTAACAAGAATTTTTGAAAAATGTTACATTTACTATTTATTGTAATTTATTTAGTGTTTGTTGGAAAATTTTCTAATTATAGAGAATAATGGGATTGTAAACCAATTTGTGTAAAAATCAACATGACACAATTTCTGGTGATTAGTAATATCAAAATATATGTTATATTTTGATTTTAGTAAGAAGTATAATTATTTACCTATTTTTAGCTAATTATTGATAAAATTAAGCTAAAACAAGTATTTTGAAGTACTTTGTATATTATGCTATTTTAGTGTTTTTCATGACCAAAATATAATAACTATAATTTAGTGAGTATAATATATTTTTCGCAACTTTAATAGAGTATGGATACTAATTATTACATGTTCTCTTAATATTCATGCATATTTTGTTAAATATGATAACAAGGGTTAATTGTATAGTTAACATCGTAACAAGGGGGAGTCTTAGCTATTATTATACTTGAAATACTCTTTACCGGTCTTAACATGATTTGATTGAAAAGTGGCAATTTTATAGGACAATATCATGTTTTTATTGAATTAGAAGCTAAATCAGAGATAGAATTAGAAATTGCTACACTAAAGAGTTTTTGTGTAAGTTAAACTTAGACGATTGAGTTAGTTGAAATAGTGAAGGTTCTTAATTGGTAAACTCTAAATATAAGTTAAATAGTATTTGGTTAGAAATTTTGAAGTTAGACCGAATTGGAAAGTGATTTAGAATCTAAGTGAGAAGTTAAAGTAGAGGCTAAATCAGAGGTTAAGTCAAAAATAGTTTGAAACAAACTAAAAACCAACAAGCTAATATCAAGCTGACGTATGTATACATACGTGATTGTAGTTGACCTTAGTAGTATTTACCCTTGTTAGGTGAAGTGACTGAAGAAGGAGCTTGTGTTAATGAGTAAGCTTGGGAACAAGCCATAGGCTAGGTAAGTAGATATGTGTATAGAAAGTAGATTTACATCTATTCATTAGGGAGTGAGTACCCTTATATGTGATTGTGGTAATTGTATGTGTAATGATTGAATTTGTAATGTTAAGTGCTCTATCATGCTTTGTCCTGTGTATTTAATGTTAAATGATCATGATATTGTTGTTGTGCTGTGCTAACTTGGATATATGTTAGGTTCTAATCCCACCTCCTAAGGTATTCACTTAAGTGAACCCAACACCGGGGTTTCTACAAATGAGAAGGGAAAAGAAATAGAGCTGAGATTTGTCTAAACACATAACTAAATAAGCTTGGTTGCTTTTCTTAGTATTTATCTAACATTTAGCTGTATATTCATGGCATGGTATGAAAAGGACCTCTGAGTCTGATTTCTTCAACTTAAGATTTTGTTAGGATAAGTTTATGAAGTTGGGTTTTTGTACATATAGATTTGCATTAACCAAAAACTTCAACCACGTTCCGTGGTTTTGCTAGGCTAGATATTGTTAGGTTCTTGAATATATAATCCAAATGACTAGATTTAAAGTCGACAAAATTGGATGAGTTGTTAAGTTAGCTAAGATATCAATACTGATGTACGTTACTTACATTAGCATGGCATACACTATTTACACTATCTTATTTATTGGCTAGGTGATTGACTTAATACGATATTGGTATATCTATGTTATGTGCACTAATGTATTGCTACTTGTTTATCCACTCCTATTCAGCTTACAATAAGCTGAGGGGATAAAATGTTTTATCCTTAGGTTAAGAATCGGATTTTAAGGCACCATCACCATTAGGGTAGACTTTTGAGAGCACTAATTAGAGTCAAACGATTATAAATGTTGGAGTTTTGTTGATAAAGTACAATTAAGATAAGGATGTTTAGCCTTGAGAAATGAAGTTTAGTACTTTTGGAGTTTTTGTGATATGTAAATATTGTATATATTTAAAACATGAAAGGCTATAGTTGAACTCATTTTAAGTGCTAAGCATACAAAATATGATCTTTTGTTGGATTTATGTTTAGTTGTAATAGGTTTTCTTGTTTGTATTAAGGATAGAAGAGTTCTTCACTAGGAGCTTGCTAGCAAGGAAGTGTTGTACAAACCCTTCTACTAAATCATTGAAACAAGTGATAGTGTTAGGCTTCAATGTTTAAACTACGTGCTGGTAGCATTTCTTAGTGTTGATGGGAAAGCTTGACAAGCAACAGCATCACTAAGCCCATGTAACTTGGCTAAAGTGCAATAGTATTCCAAATGGTCTTTTGGATCCTTTGTCCCATCATATGTCTCAAACTGTGGGAGGTTGATATGATGAGGAATAACTTCCTTTAGAATTTTTGGGACAAATAGGCTCTTCTTTAGAGAAAACTATTTACTTGTAAAAGCAGGAGTACTAACATGCGATGGGCCTGTAAGATGTGCTTCTTATGGAATGTTTCCTTTTTCAGTTCATTTTAGACTAAGGGCTTGAGTTTCTTGAAATCTAGCCAAGCAGGAATCTAGCCTGCTTGGCCTATTGTTCGGGGGATTAAATGGAGTTATATGAGTTTTCTCCATTGTTGTGAACTTGTTTGTCATTTTGATTTGGTAGCATATTTACGGGTACCAAGCTCAAAATCTCATCACTCTTCCATGCAAGTTATTGATTTTCCTTTGCTAGGTTGGTGCATAAGCCGATCATCATTTGAATGCTGTTTTCTGTTCCTTCCCCCTAAATGATGATGGGAAGTAACAGTACCACCAACACTTTTGGTTAAGCGTGTTTTGGACACCATGATAGAATTTGAACACAGATGGCGCTAATGTTATTGTCAAAATCTAGATTAGTATTCATGATCTATAAAAGAACAATAGTTAGGCTTTAGAGATGTTGGGGCTAAAACTGCGTAGCCACTCTGATGCCTAAGTTAGTGAAGTGTTTGAGTTTAGAAAAAGCATGAGGGTAAGTGTGTAGAGTATGTAGAGAGTCTTTATAGTGGTTATGTTCTTTATAGGGCTTTCTTTGATAACCATAGTAGCTGGCAATTGCACTACCAATGACATATAGTGTCTCTTGAATTTAGCCATGTGTAAATCATGGGGAGAAGTAGGTGGTTGGATAGTTGTCTAGGAAACCATTGAACTGTTCACACCCACATTTGAAAATTTAAACCTTCTTAGATTAGGCTAAACACATGGGCCTCCAGTGATATTGGTCGAAAGGATGATATCGAGGTGTAGAAGCTTTAGCAAAGGTTAGCAGTCGAGCTGTAAATCAAGTGGTAGTGACCAAGTGGTTAGCTACAATAGGACCTAGCTAAAGGCATGGCCCTTTAGCCAATTCTTGACTCATTTAGAATAGGTTGACATAGTGTTAAGTATCTAACTGATGGGATGAAAATCCACCATCAACAACTCTGATCTTAACCTATCCTTTGTTTTCGAAAGACTTACCAAAAAGAAAAAAATTGTTAGTGTATAAGAGACATTTGGCTTAATGAGATATTCATTTACACCACTTTTTAAGCAAGTCAAGAAAATTATCAAACATGTGCAATACAATTATTCAACTAAATGAATGCAGCAATTCACGTGGTTTACTAGCAACCTACTTGCAGTCTAGGGTTTAAGCCCCTAATGACCTTGGTGTTGATAGGTCATTTTAGACATGGGCCCCTAGATCCAAATCAACTTGTTTAAGGCATGGATTGAACTTTAAATGCTTGAATTGACTCCCCTTTTCGAGTTGAGCTCTTAAAGCTTGAATGTCTTCTACATAAGTAAGGCTAAGTTGTAAGGAAACCTCAATACCTTCCTTAAGTCACTAGCATAGGCTTTAACCTAATCAAAAGAAGATCTCTAAGTTTCTGAGGACTTGGGCCTCTATGCCCAAGTTGGCTGGACCTAGCCTATGATGCTTTAGTTAAAAAGCATGGGAACGATTGATAGAAATGGAAGGTTGACAACTATTTCAAGCCTACTCTTACAAAATTTTGAGCTTGCCATTATTGTTAAAGATTCACTTGCTGCATTTAGCTTGGCCTCATCCCTATAGATAGAGGATAAGGCCTTCGGATAACTCATTTGCATACTCTTACACATACTTTAGCTTGCTTTGTGCTCATTATCCTTCTATCCTATATTCTACTAACTCAAGCATTAGAGTGGTTATGACATGACTCCCTTTGGTGCCTCTTAAAGCTTATGTGGTTTCTTTTGTAGGTGCATTACCAATCATTCAAAGCTCATAAACAAAGTCTTAATACAACACTTATGTTGAGGATTTTTGGTAGTTCCATCAGTGTTTAGACATCTAATGGTGTGTAAAGTTCTCTTTGCATAACATTCTTAGCAACTGATACATAAATTCTGCAAAATTATATTCTCGACTCCAAATAAAGTGAATAAGGAGATGGTTCTTAATAGGAATCACTCCCAAGGTCTACTTACCTGTGCTTGAGTTAAGGGATTTGAGACCATGGCATGATGGATCACCTCCCTCCAAATAAGTCTTGAGGAGTCTTCCCTATTGACTGGGTTCAAGCTACTCTACGCCCTTTATCGTACTGTAATTGGATTGTGCTGATCCAACTGGACCTAGAGATGGCTCAGCATATTTGGCTAATAGGTCGACCAATTGTACCAATAGCTTGGTTATCATGCTTCTAAACCTTTTATACTGGACTTTAACTTATTTGTTAGACTACTGACCTTCTACCTCACCAGCTTATAGTTGGACTCACATGACAAAAGTTTGTATAGAAGTATAGTCGACCTAACCCTAGATCAACCTAGGGCAGTCTTGCCTAAAATTGGGGGTATCTTAGATAGCTCGGTCATTTCAACCATTAGTTCATCCAAGCTACCCTTGCTAAGTGTCAACCTATTCGGATACCTCATCGAGTTACTCTTAGACCTTATTTAGTTCACTTGTATGATAGAATCTCGTTTAAGCAGATAATGCCACTTGTCTCTCATATCTGTACCATGCACAATAATGACAAGAATATTCCCTTTGTGTTCTTTACAAATTTGCCCTTGTTGTGCATCCTATCTTAGTACTTTAGCTTTTAAGGTAATTTCCCTTTTCTGTAATTAATCTACATTCTAGTTTACCCTAAAATAGCCGGGTATATATACCTTACTTGTATTTAGCCGTAATCATCTTCATTAATAGAGAATATACTTCCCTCGTAATATGTTCTTACCCCTTGTAAGTTCATCTTATATTTACAATTATCTAGTTCATTGAGTAAGAACTAATGGTGAGTAACTTTTTTAGCTAGTTTATGTCATATCAACTTAACTATTTGGCTTGTGAGTGCTCTTAAGTGTATAATATCCTTAGAGTAGCTTACAACTTAGCTTACTTTTGACCTTTCCAACATCCTTTGAGCCATAAGTCCTGGTTTTGATCTACCTTGATATTGCCACCCTTGTTGGTTCTTAGTGTGGCATATTATCTTGGTATTAGAGTAGAGGTTGTGAATAGGGAGGAGATGTGTCACATACTATGTGTTTTGTTATAGTTTTGAAGTTGTGCTGGGTACTATGGGTGTTTTGTATTGGGTAGTACTTTGTTGTGCTCTATTATTGTGTTACGAAAGCAGGTTAGGTAGTAGCAGTTGTCGGAAGTGTTGTATTACCAAGTTGTGGGTTGTTATGTTAGTTTGAGTTTTGTTGAATTCTAAGTTGATTACATTTTAGGTTTTGATTGCCATAGGTGATTAAGTAGTGGTAGTGATTTTTGGAGTTGAAGTAGAGTCTCAATCGAAGTTAGGTGGCTAAGTTTTGAAGGGTTTCTCGAGAAAATGACCAATTATAGTATTAACGTAGTGGTTAGAGATAATGAAAGTGGTATCCTCTGCTGTGGGAGGCTAACACTAGCTACCCCTAGATCTGTTGATGAGAAGATTGATGAAATGGGTACAATGATAACCAAGTTGACTTGGCCAGTTTGACAATTAGTTGCTAGTTGACCTATTGAGGTCGCCCTTGATTTTTCTCAAGTTGAGCTTGGTGTTGGAGATTGAATGGATGAAGCTTAGCATAGATATAAGACTTTCCTAGCTTGGCATGCCTAAGGTAGAGGAGTAGACGAGAGAGATCACTAAAGGATTAACTTAAGGGACGTTGATGAAGAGGAGGAAGATGAGAAGTAAGTGATAATGCAAAAACAACATATATTTTCTATGGTTATTTTGTGCTATTTTAGACCTTAATTAAGTTAATTTTCTGTTATTTTGAGCTTAGTTCATTTAAAGTTAATTTTCAGGGACTTTTAGAGCACTATATGAAGTTTTGAAGATTTTTAATCTTTTTTATGGAGTGATTTGAAGCAAAAGCATTGATCATGGAATAAAGCGAAGAAAGTTTGGACACGAATAGAGCGAAGAATGGAGTCCAGTTTCATTTGACTTAGAGAGATTGATGATTTTAGATAAGGTTTTGAAAGATTTGAAGGTGTTTTGGATGAATTTTGAAGCCTTGGAAAGGACCATATCCATGAATAATGAATGTGAATTGAAATCACGAGTAAAGGAATGAGAAACGAAGCCGAAATTAGTGTCCAACAACAACCAACACTAGGGACTATGGCCATGGTTGTACCTATAGTAACTAAACAAGCAATTTTATAAATTTTGAAGCTTTCGCGTGAAGAGTAAACGCATACTCAGCCATTATGACCATTTACCTAGGGTATGGTCGTCCCCTGATGAGTGAATCTTTTTTTTTGCAATACATGTTCTATTTGAGGACATGAAATATTCAATGTATCTTTTATTTTGTCAAGTTGCTTTTTGTAAACCTAACCCTACTCATTATAAATAGATCTTTAGGCTAGTGTTTTCATAGAGAGCCCCTTTTGGGTATGTTTTAGTCTAGAATATTGTAGGGGTCTCTTAATTTAGTTTTCTTTGCTCTTTTATTATATTATTACTCTTTTAATTTATTCTTAATGAATCAATGTTGAAATCTAATTCCTTTTTGCAACAATTATTCCTTCTTTCTATGATTTTATTCTTTGATGATTTAATTACACCAAATGTATTGTCTTCCTTCAATATTTATCGCGGTTACTAATTGGATGTTTAAGTTTACTGTAGAGTCATGAGGTTTGCAATAAACAGATAAGTGTAATTAGAAGAGTTTCAATGCACTAAGAGATTATGTATTGGATCTCTTTAGATTCAAGAAACTTAATAGTGGGATCCATATACTTCATGCGATCTTGAGATGCTCTATTTAGGATTAGGAATTAGCTAGATATGCAAGTCCAACTAATTCAGGATCCGATTTTCGTAGGAATAGGATTAGGAATCTTCATGATCTAGAGAATAATTGACATTGAAAGGTTGCATGGAATTAGAGAGTAAACAATAAACGGTTCACTAGGGATCATATTCTTTTATTTAATTAATTAGTGCTTGTTTACTTTAATTTTCTTAGTTTTAATTAGCTTATTATTTTATTTGTTCTTGTTTACTTTATTACTTTTGTTTTATCAATTTTATTCTCCTTTCCTAATTAATCACAATTTATTCTATATTGATAAGTTAGGTAATTGGATATTTTAGAGAATTGCTAGAAATTAGGTTCTCATCACACTAGTTTCCTGTAGGATTGACACTCGAACTCACATCCATTTTATTTATACTATAACTTGATTAGGTGTCTTTGGTTACCAGCGATCAAGTTTTTGGTGCTGTTTCCAAGGAACCAAAATGCATAACCTAGTTAAAACTAGTAATAACCTGAATTTCCAATTATTTTAATACTTTTATAACAATCTTTTTGGTGATTCTTTTGATATTTTCTTTATTAGTACGCTTTTAACCATTTAAGTGTGTAGGTACTAATTAGGGAATTGCATTAAGGATGGATTTAATAGTTGCGCCAATGACATAAAACAATAATGCTTTTTGAGAGGTAGCCTAAATTCGGTTTGGTCAATTTCAATTTAGTTATTTTTGTTAGTTAGCTAGTTTGTTTTGTCATGGGTCAATTTAAATATTGAATTTTGAATACATTAGTTTTTTCTTGCTTCGAGCAATATGGATTCATCTAAAAAAAATTATTGATTTATTGTTGTAATAGTGGATTTAAAATTGTCATTTAAGTGATGTTTGGTTTGAATTAGTGATCAAATTTGTTTTAATGTAGAGTTTTTCTAAGGCCATTGTAGAAATCAAATCAAGGGAATTAAAATCGTAATAATTGGAGCCTGGAGAAGAACATAGCTAAGGACCACACTCGTGTTCCCCTCATAAATTATTTCGAGAGGAAAAATTATGAGAAATTTGTGGGTGAGAAGTCTACACGCAAGGACCACGCCTGTTGTTGCACTTAGGTATGCAAAAAAAAAAAAAAAAAAAGAAAAACTCATTCTTGTACACACATACTCTCTCTAAATTTCTATTTTCTTCTATTTCTCTCTCTATATTCCCTCCTAAACCCAAAAAAACAAAAAAAAAAATCTTTACAAAACTTCATGATCAAACACCTTACATTGCAAATTCAAGGAATGTGCATCATCGTTCATGAAATCTCATATGAATTCAAGATATGTACATTATTCTTTTTTAGTTATTTTCATAAATTTATGGTTGGATTGAATAAAAATTTGATTTTTAGTGAAGGTTTTGCGAAGAACATCTTTATATAGATGTGTAGAAATCTTGATTTCTACAAGTGATTTAGGACAGTCGTCATGATAAAAAGTGTTGTATATCCATTGTCTATTAGAAATTACATGAAAAATGCATGCTTGTTGATATTTGCATGTGAGAGTTATTTTCCATAACGAAGGAAATAAATAGAAAGTGAAAGAAGTAGTGGAAATTGATTTTGATACTATTCTTGCAATATGATGTTAAACACAATTCGTATTGAAAATTACAAAACTTGTTGAGATTGAAATTTTTATGCAATTATAAAATTTTGTGAATTTTTTAACATTAATTGGAATTTTTAATATGGAATTATGTTAACATGTCCTAATTTCTTGTTTGGATTAGTGGAGTTGCTATGAATAATTGCACATGAATGGGATTGTGGAAAAAAAAAAAATGTCTTCAACCAATTATATATTAAATTGATAATATCCATAATAGATAAGATTATAAAATTATAGGAATATTATTAGTATTAATCTATAAGTTCATTAATCCATATATTTAGAAATTAGCATTTTAATATACAAAATTCTGTTGCTTCAAGCATTCCTTACGTTATTAATCTATTTGATTATGAACAACAAGTTTAATGAATTGTATATTGAATACCGATACTTATGTCAATAGAAATTATGTATAAAAATAGGATTTAATCTTATAATTGCATTAATTCATGACTTTAGCAAAAATTAACATTCCATTATACAATAGTTTCTTATGATATTTAGTTGGATAAACTAGCAATATATAAGGAATAACACTTGACTTTTATTGAATTCTTGAATTAGCTATTGCTTATGCGACATAAATTATTCCTTTTTTTTAACTAAAGTTGAATTTTCTTGCTTTGTGATAATAAATCATGCTTAGGGCAAAGTATACCTAATCTACTATAGAGGAGCTTTTGACCTACCACAATGAGGACGATGAGTGCTTTTTCTTTTGCGTGCTTACTTTCTTTTTAAAAGACTCGATTTGATTTTTCTTGTTTGGATTATTATACCAATTTAATCATTATTGCTTTTTGCTTTAACTGTTTTTACTTTCTATGTTTTATAAGTTTTGTAGAAAACTAATAGTTGGTACTTGAATTAACTAACGTTTTATTTATTTTAACTTTTTATTTTCTTTTTCTAGTTAGTTCATTTTTGTTAGCAGTAAAGAGAGCCACGCACTTAATTGGTCGATGAAACTCAAACTCTAGACTTTATAATTCTTAAGGACTAATGCTAAAAACCAGGGGAGTCCCGGTTCCTTTTTATTTTTCCTTTCCCACTTTTGTATTTTGATTTGTCTGATTATGTACATTGAGGACAATGTATAACTTAAGTATCGAGGAAAATGTTAGATTATGTATACTAATATTTGTTTAGATACACAAGCTTTTAACGAACTTTTCTGAATTTTGGTTTTTTAATTTACACACCTCCTACATAAGTAAGCAATTCTTTTTTTTTTTTTTCTTGAATTTGCCAACTCTTTTATGAATTTAGAATACTTTGCTCAATTTAAGTTATTAAATCTTTAGAATTCAAAGTTACCCTTTTCTTAAGCTTAAAGTTAAATTTGGGATTAGGATAGATATGAACATGTCAAGGTTTAGTCATCTTGGTTTCTGAGCTTGATTATAAGGGATAGTTATATATCTTTCTTTTTCAAAATTTTTAGATTTGGTGAATAAATGAGATTTATCCTTTGAAAGTTTTTTTTGAAAAATCAAAGTAGTTGGGGATATAAAGTAAATCGAATAATTAAATTAAGTGAATTGAATAAATTGCTAAAAACTGGTATGGATCGATTTTAATCCCTCAAAAGAGTAAGACTCTTTCCTATTGCCAATCAATAAAAAGTAGAAAATAATTAAGATTGTTAAGGATTAGCTTTGGTCGGTTAAAACAGTAAGGTGCTTTTCTATTGGCAACCACTAAAGTAATAAAAAAGAGTTGAATTAGTAATAATCGGCCTTAGTCCCTTAGAAGAGTGAGGCGCTTTCCCAATACTAATCAAGCTCTAGTAAAGGAAATTAAATTCAATTACTAAGCTTCCTTAAAAAAATTGAAAGAAGTAGAGGGACAATTAGAGGATGAATTGATGTAACATGCACTCAATTTAGTTTTTCAAGTTAAAAATACTAAAGGAAGATGATGCGTCTCTGAGGTTGGACATATGGAGAAACACTATAATGAAGCAAGCAAAAAAGAAAACAAGGAAAAAGTTAGCAAAGCTTAGGTAGCTATCAATGGATATAATACGCCAATTGATCCTACTGGGCCTACAATCCATCGAATATGACTCGCCGTTTTGAACTGAAGGGTTACTCGCCACTACTCCTTACTAAAAGGAATATATAAGAGTTGAAGTGTAATGAGAACATTAGGGTTTCTTAAAGGAAACTTGATTAAATTCTGATGTTGAGGATTTTTGTTTGTGTATAATTAAGTAGGGGTTTATATACCCATCCACTAATGTTACTTTATATGTATGAAAAGACAAAAGGGTATTCTTAGGTTACATAAAATATACTAAAAAGGGTAAAAGAAAAAGTATATTCATTAAGGAAAAGTAAAGAATCCTTCTAAAATATCGTGCTAGAAGACACGTATTGATTAGTAGTTGGATGTCAATAATATAGTATAAGTGGACGAGAAGAATTGTAACTAGGGGTTGACCTAATTTGGATCAAGTTGGGGCCCAATCAACCTCGTTATAGAGTAGTCAGCTTAGGTTGGGGTTGGACATTTGTGGTTGGCTTGGGAGCTCAGCTCGTATAGTCTTAGGGTTGTATGCTCGGATATCTTATCATAGTGTAGTTGTTCAGTAGGTTTGGCACATGTAAAAGTTAGGCAGTCAGGTCGGCAAAAAAGGGAAACATAAAGGTTGGGTTAGGAATTTCCATCTTGGATAGGGCTTTGAGTTAGTATTCTCTAAGTAAGTCCTTGGAATTCTTTAGCTTAGCTTTATGAGATTAGTCTAGAGGGTTGATTCCTATCATTTTCTTGAGGGTTGGAAAGATTTGTCCTCAAATTTGAAATGGTCTCTGGCTTTTCTTCTAGGACATTTGTAGGGTCTTCTACTGGTTCATGAAGAATCAGGTTGGATACATTGAAAGTAAGGGAGATGTCATAGTCATCAGGTAACTTGATCTGGTAAGCTTTGCGATTGACCTTCTTTAGGACCTTGAACGAACCATTAGCTTGCGGAGATAGCTTGCTTTGTCTCAAGTGCAAGAATCATTCTTAGTTGAGGTATATCTTTGCTAAGTCCCTTGGCTGGAAAGAAATAGCTTGGTGGCTTCGGCTACCAATCTCTTGTTGTCTTTGATTGAACTTAGCGATCTTCCTAACTACAGACTGGTATAGCTCTTGCAATTCTTAAGCTCGGTCAATTTTGGATTGACTCTCTACAACAGTTGTAGGGGTATCAATCATATCTAGGGGGATAGTAGGTTTAGGCCACAGATGACCTCAAATGGGGTCTTTCCAATGGTGCTATGGACAATTCGGTTGTATGCGAATTGTACAACTGATAAACACAGATCCCAGTCCCTCAAGTTCTTTCCCACGATAATTTTGAGTAAGTTTCTTAACGTCTTGTTCACCACTTTAGTCTGGCCATTAGTCTAAGGGTGGCTACTGGAGTTGAACATAAGTTTAGCTCCAAGTCTTCTCCATAGATTCTTCCAGAAATGTCTTAAGAATTTTGTGTGCCAATATGAAATGATGGTCTTTTGCATTCCATATACTCGGACAACTTCTTGCAAAAATAAATTAGCAATGTATAAAGCATTTTTAGCTCAATGGCATGAAATGAAGTGTGCCATTTTACTAAAGCGGTCCACTACAACAAATATAGAATCTTTTCCTCTGGATGTTTGGGGAAACCCTAGGACGAAGTCCATGCTGAAGTTGACCCAAGGTAAGATTGGTGTTTGCAAGGGCATGTATTCTCCATAGCGCTCTATCTTTCCCTTAGCTCGTTTGCATACTTCACATTTACCAACTATCTTATGGACATCCTTGGCTAAACCAGGCCAGTAAAAGTTTTCTTTCAACAGATTAGTCGTCTTGGCTTCTCCAAAGTGACCAGATAATCCACCATTATGAGCTTCCTTAACTAATAGCTTACATGTGGAACAGTTTGGTATGCATAGTCTTCTTTTCTTGAAAAGATAGCCATCTCGAACATAATAGCCTCTAACAGCAACTCTATCTCTGCATTGCTCTATAATAGAACCGAAATAAGGGTCATGAATAAACTGCTTGGTGATAAGCAAAAATCCCAATAATTTTATCCTTAAAGTGGTTCATGAGGTTTGCCAATGTGATAGAGCATTGGTGAACACATTTGTGCTTTCTTTTTTGTGTCGAATCACATATGAAAATCCTTCCATAAACTTTAACCACTTGGCTTATCTTTTTGAAAGTTTGTTCTGACTCCTAAGATGCTTCAATGACTCATGGTCAATGTAACTAAAAAACTCTCGTAGTAGTAAATAGTGTTGCCAAACAGTGAGGACTTAGAAAAGAGAATATAACTCTTTCTCATATACATAATAGTTCAGGGTAGCACCACTAAGCTTCTCATTGTAGTAGGAGATAGGTCATTATTCTTGCATTAGGATGGCACCAATTCTAATGTTTAACGCATTACATTCCAATCCAAAAGGTTTGTCAAAATCTGGTAGGGATAGGATAGGGGCGGAGGTGATCTTCTCTTTGATCTCCTTGAAGCTTTGTTTAGCTTAGTTGTTCCATCTGAACCCATCACTCTTTTTTGTTAGCTCGGTTAAGGGGGCAGCTATGGTACTAAAGTTTTTAATGAATCACCTATAGAAAGAAGCTAGGCCATGAAAATTTCGAACTTTAGTGGCATTTTTCAACGTCGGCCATTTCAACACAACTCGGATCTTCTCTTCATTTGCTCAGATTCCTTCCCTTGACATTGTAAACCCAAGAAAAACCACTTCATCCTGATAGAATGTACATTTCTTCAAATTCCTAAATAACTTATTGGTTCGCAAAATGTCAAAAATTGCTTGGAGATGTTGAACATGGCTATTTAGGTTAGTACTGTATACCAGTACGTCATTGAAGTATACGACCACATATCTTCCGATTAGAGGGTACATCACATGGTTCATTAATCTCACGAATGTGTGTGGTACATTAGTAAGTTTAAGCGACATAACCAACCATTCGTAGAGACCATGCCTAGTCTTGAAGGTGGTCTTCCACTCATCACCTGGTCGCATGTGAATTTGGTGGTAACCACTTCGCAAATCAATCTTCGAAAATATTTTAGCACCATGGAGCTCATCCAACATTTCATTAAGCCTCGGTATTAGGTATTTGTATTTGATAGTGATTCGATTAATTACTCGACTATCGATATACATGTGCCATGAACCATCCTTCTTAGGGATGAGCAGAGTTGGTACAGTACAAGGGCTTATGCTGTCCCTTACATATCCTCACTCTATGAGCTCATCTACCTGTCTTTTTAGCTTGACAACCTGCTCAGGATTCATTTTGTATGCAGGTCAATACAATGCTTTATGCCTCAGATTGGGGGTAGTCCCTTAGGCAGCTCCTTTGGAAATAGGTTGGTAAACTCATCAATCAGCCTTTAGATTTCTTCTGGAACATCCTTTAGATCCCTCATCTCCAGCAATCTTCAAATCAATAGAAACATAACCTCTTCGGCCTTCTTAGTAGCTCAAAGCTCTCTTTAGCTCATTAGTAAGGCCTTTTTCTTACTAGTTGAGGTGAACTGATTATGGGTCTTATTTACTTAGGACAAGGTCATGGGTTATAACACAATCTTCTTTCCATCCTTAATAAAGGCATAGGTGTTTGTATATCTGTTGTGAGTAACACGTTGGTCGATCAACCAAGGTCTTCTAAGTAATAAATGTGAAGCTTTAATGGGGACGACATTGCACACTACTTCATCCCCATACACATTTTTAACATTAAACGGTATGGTTACTTGTTCAGTTACGTACAAAGCACCCTTATCATGAAACCACTGTAGCTTATAAGGTTAGGGATGCTTTGAGGTTAGCAAACCTAGCCTCTGTACAAAGGACTGTGCGATTACGTTGGTACAGCTTCCTCTGTCGACTATGATGGTGCACAATTATCCTTTGATGGTACATTTAGTATGGAATAAGTTTTTTCTTTGATCTTCCTCGGAGTTTAGCAAGGAACTCAATACTCATCTTAGGACTAAGGTCATTACTTCTCTTCGGTCGGCATAGACATAGGTCTCCTTTTCCTCCTTTGTGTCGACTTTTCCAACATCCTTCTCCTCTTCGGACTCACTCTTGTTAGTATTGTCTACTACATCTCTTTGGAGCACCATGATACGTTAGTTCTGACACTTACTGGCCATATGTCTAAAGCCTAAGCATTTAAAGTATTTCACTTTACTGGTCTTCTGTTCGGAGGTCTATCATCTCTCATTTGTTTTCAAGGTTAGCCTAGCCTTGGTTTTGCTCGGTTGTCCTACTCGACCCTGCTAACTTACTTTGTTATTGTCAAGTTGGTCATTCCTTTCCTTAGCTCGGCTTAGATAGGTTGACGTAGAACAGGGGCTTAGGAGAATGTTGGCCCGTGTCAACTAAGATCACTTCTCCTCTATTTTTGGACCTTATCTGCTATTTTAATCGCCTTTTCCAAGATATAAAACCTATACATTTCCACAATGTTACGAATCTCATATTTTAGCTTAGAAATGAACCTTGATATTATGCAGGCCTCTAGTTCTTCCACGTCGGCTCGAATGATAAGCATTTGGAACTCTCTCATATAATAGATTGGCCTCCTTAGCGAAGTTCTTGCAACTTTACAAATGTATCTTGTAAGTAGGTCTCGAGTATGAATCTACCCCTAAACAACCTTTTAATCTCATCCTAAGTCCTTGCTCTAGCTGCATTTAGATTTTTCTACCATATTGTGGCATACCTAGTAAACTCTAGTGTAGCAAGTCGGACCTTGACAGCATCTGTATACTCCTAACAGTCAAACACTTTCTCGACCTTCTCTTCCTACTCTAAGTATTCATCTACATCTCTACTTCTACTGAAGGGTAGGATTTGGACCTTGACATTATCTAGTCCTCAAGGGGCTTAGTGTCCTCATTCCTATGCTCGGAAATAATCAGCCTCTTCTTCTTCCTTACCATTCTCCTCGACATCTATCTCCTCATCATCTTCTTCAATCTCCTCGAACTCCAGTCTTTGTCTAGCTGCTTAGTTTACAACTCCTCTAGCTCGAGGGGATCGAATTGGGTTATTAGCTTAGTTATCATGGCCATAGTGTCACTTAAGAGCATTTTTTGGTGTGTTATGGTGCTGTACTCCCTAGGGTTGTGTCTATTAACTTGAATTGTGGTGACTAGGCTCTTAACGAGATTAGTGAGCCTATTAAGCTTATCATCAACTAACCTTGGAGTGTTACTATCATTACGACTATGACCTGTTTGAGCACCTCTACTCTGGTCACTAATAACACCTTGAACACTTGAATCTAACATGGTACAATACTTCTTGAACAAATTAACAACACAATGCATGAAAAATATTGTTACTATACTACCTAAAACTTCGGTTAACATATTCTAACAACTTTAACACTCAGTAATCACTTGAACAAGACAGAAACGAAACTCGCTTTGTTTTCATGGCAAAATAATAGAGTAATAAAGAACTTCTCTTACCAACATAATAACCTCTACTACACAGCTCACAACTTTAAACTTACTCTATACAAACATACTGAAGTAGCTATGGAAGGAGCATGATAGCCACAAGCAGTGAACACGGACTAAAATTTCACTACAACTTCTTATACTCCCTCTTGGAATCGTGCTCTGATATCGGCGAAGTTGATGCGTATTTGGGGGTTGGACATACAGAGAATCACTACAACGAAGTGAGCAAAAAAGAAAACAAAGAAAAAGCTAGCAAAGCCTAGGCAGCTATCAATGGATATGACACAGCAATTGATCCTTCTTGGCCTACAATCCATCGAATATGATTCACCAATCCGAATTGAAGGGTCACTCACTACTACTCTTTGCTAAAGGAAATAGATAAGAGTTGAAGAATAATGAGAACACTAGGGTTGCTTAAAGGAAACCTAATTAAATTTTGATGTTAAGGATTTTTGTCTACATACAATTAAGTGGGGTTTATATACACATCCACTAGTGTTACTTTATATGTATGAAAAAATAAAAGGGTATTCTTACAATTAGGTTACATAAAACATACTAAAAAAGGTAAAAGAGACAAAGAATATTTAGTACGGAAAAGTAAAGAATCATTCTAGAATATTATACCAAAAGACAGGTGTCGATCAGTGGTTGGATGTCAATAATATAGTATAAGTGGATGGGAAGAATTGCATTCAAGGGCTGACCTAATCTAGATTAGGTCGAAGCCTAGTCAGTCCTACTGTAGAGTAGTTAGCTTGGGTTCGGGTCGGATGTTTGTAGTTGGCTTAAGAGCTTAGCTGGTATAGTCTTAGGGTTGTATGTTCGGATATCCTGTCATAGTGCAGTTGTTTGACAAGTTTGGCACATGTGAAAGTTAGGTAGTCAAGTCGGTAGACAAGGGAAACATAAAGGTTGGGATAGGAATTTTCGTCTCAGACAGTGTTTCGAATTAGTATTCTCCAAGTGAGTCCTTAGAGTTCTTTAGCTTAACTTCGTGCAATTGATCCAGGGGATTGATTCCTATTAGAAGATTTCACTCCTCTAAAGTCAAAGTGAAAGAAATCCTTATGACTTTTTCTTGATTATTTTATGTTTGTTATAATCTCTAGTTTAGTTTCTACTTAAGTATTGTGATTAACTCTGAATTCTCTAGATTGATAATTGAAATTTAGTAAGTTTCAATTTGCTATTATCTAAGTGTTCTGAATTCATTATAAAGTTAAGGAATAAGGGTGGTTCTGGAAAGAATTTTTGCTAAGCAATTACAATTCTAAGGGAGTAGTTTTCTAAAATTAAAATTATTCATGTTGTCCTTGAAACATTTTCTTTGTTTTGCTTAAGGACGAATAAAAGCTTAAGCGTGGGGGTACTCGATAATGCAAAAATAACATATTTTCTATAGTTATTTTGCGTTTTTTTAGACCTTAATCAAGTTAATTTTGTGTTATTTTAAGCTTAATTCATTTAAATTTCATTTTCAAGGACTTTTAGAGCACTTTATGAAGTTTTGAAGATTTTTAATCATTTTTTGGAGTAATTTAAAGCAAAAGCATTGATCATGGAATGAAGTGAAGATAGTTCGAATATGAATAGAGCAAAGAATAGAGTTCAGCTTCATTTGATTTTGAGAGATTGATGATTTTAGATAAAGTTTTGAAAGATTTGCAGATATTTTAGATGAATTTTGAAGCCATGGAAAGGACTATACCCATGAACAATGAATGTGCATTGAAATCACGAGCAAAGAAGCGAGAAACGAAGTTAAAATTGGTGTACAAGAATGACCACGGCTAGAGGTTACGGCCATGGTTGTACCTGTGGTCACTGCGACGAGTGATTTTATCAATTTAGAAGATTTTGTATGAAGAGGAAGTATACCCCTAGCCACCGCGGCCATGTACAAAGGGTGTGGTCGTCCCTTAATGAGCGAATCTTTTATTTTTGTAGTGCATCTTCTATTTTAGGACATGTAATATTCAATGTATTTTTTATTTTGTTAAGTTTTTCTTTGTAAACCTAGCTCTGCTCATTATAAATAGATTTTTAGGCTAGTGTTGTGGGTTTCTCGATTTAGATTTCCTTTCTCTTTTATTATGTTGTTACTCTTTTAATTTATTCTTAGTAAATTATTGTTGAAATTTAGTTCCTTTTTGCAACAATTATTATTTCTTTCTATAATTTTGTTATTTGATGTTTTAATTACATTGAATGTATTGTCTTCCTTTAGTATTTACCATGTTTACTAATTGGATGTCTGATTTTACTATATTAGGGCATGATATGTTCAGTAATGGTCATCATGAATAGATTTAACAAGATGGTACACTTCATGCTTCGTAGCAAAACTAACAATGCTTCAACTATCTCTTTTTTGTTTTTGTAGGAAATCATTCAACTCTAGGAAGAAGTATTGTCTCCAATAGAGATCCCAAGTTCTTGAGTCATTTTTAGAAGACCCTTTAGTGCCATTGGGAGCAAAGTTATTGTTTAGCACATCCTACTTCCCATTGGATAGGCAAATTGAGGTCATTAACCAAACGCTTGGTTCTCTACTTTAAGTTACTTTAGGGAGAAACTTGATCGATTAGAACACATGTTTGCCCTTAGTAGAATTCGCCTACAACGAAAATGTGCATAATGCTACAAATAAGATGCATTCAAGGTTGTTTATGGTTTTAACCCTGAGTTACCTCTTGATCATAATATCTCAAACAACCGGAGACCCTGGTGCTGAAGAATGAGCCTGAGCCCTGCAATGTATCTATCATAAGGTAGCTAACCAACTCTACTAAGCTATTGCAAGGATAGAGTAGGGAAGTTAAGGGAGGAAGGAAAGACAATTCCAGCTAAGTGATCCCGTACGACTACACTTGAGTAAGGACTAATTCCTAAGCAAGAGGAATGGCAAGTTGTCTACTCGAGCCAAAGGATTGTATAAACTATTTTAGAAGATCAATGATAATGCGTACTAATTGGAGTTACCTAAGGGGTATGGGATATTTGATGTGTTCAACATTACTGACTTGAGCCTTTACATGATCAAAGAAGAAGGACAACAAAGAAACCCTTTGGATTTGATCCCAAAGGGGATGATAGGGATCAATCTCGAGGTCCCCTTACCCATGCCTAAGCTATAGGACTAAAGAGAATAGCTCGTTAGATCATCTCCTTCTAACTAAGTCTTAAGGAATCTTCCCTATTAACTAGGCCCGAGTTAATCAACCTTCTAAGCTACTCCACGCCCTTTACTGTGTTGCAATTTAAATGTATTGGTTTGACTTGATTAGAGATAGCTTGACCTGTTAAGATAATGGCTCGGCTAGTTGGACCAATAGCTTGACTATTATGCTTTTGAGCCTTTTATGTCGATCATCGACTTGTTTGTCGGGTTGCTGACCTTCCACCTTACCAGCTTGTACCTAGATTACACATGATAAAAATTTACATAAAACTATAGCCCACTTAGCTCTAGTTCACTCATGGCCCATCTTGCCCAGGCCTAAGATTATCCTAGAAAACTTAGTCATTCTAACCATTAGTTCATTTGAGTTACTACCAAGCTACCATTGCCAAATTCCAACCTATTTGGATACCTTACGAACTACTCTCGAACCTTACCCAGTTCACTATGCATGGTTGATCCTCATTCAAGCCAATAATGCGACCTGTCTCTAACATTTGTACCATGTACGATAATGGTAGGAATATTCCTTTTGTTTTCTTTACAAATTTTCCCTTCTTGTTGTATATTTTATCATAGTATTTTACTCTTTTTCCCTTTTTTATAATTAATCAACATTGTAATTTACCGTTGAATAGCTGCATATAAATACCCTTTTTAAGCTTGGTTTTTTACCCTTTTGGTTCTTTTTATAAAATAGGCTTTCTTTAAACCGACCAGTATTAAACTCTACCCATTTAATATTGGCCCTCGATTAGGGTTTAAAGAAAATCGTTTCTTTTTATTTTTAAAACAACCTTGGAGTTGTCACTTGATTGAAGTTGGGAAAAACAGTTAAGTTATAACCAATTGGGTGGATTGGTTATAACTTAGCCACTAGTCTAACGATTAAAACCAATTTTGTGAAAATGGTTTTTGAAAAATAGAGATTTGGGTTCGAAAGTTAGAAATTTTAAACCCTTACGGGTATCATTGACTTTCTATAATTAGAATACCTTTAATTTTGAAAGACAAAACTTGATTATTGGTTACTCTAATTAGATAAACAAAATAATCTAAACTAAAGAAAAAGGGAAACTTAGTTTTTTTAATTTTTATCGTCGCCTTGTAGGTGTTTACGTACCTTTTATTCGGGATTAGACGTACGTAGTTACTTTTGATGAAAACTTTTAGTGGATTGTTTGGTTTTAATTATGAAAATACGCTGGATTTACGTTTTTAATTTAATTCAGTTTATTTAAGAAAAGTTCTAAAAAAAAGGAAGGTCCAAAATCAAAAACTTTATTTTTGAAGAAATCTAAAAGTAGTCATAATTTGTAAAGGGTTTGATTATTTTTTATTTTTTGAAAACTTGATTATTCTAAGCGTTAAAAACAATTATTATTATTATATATTTTTTATTTTTTATTTTAAACTAAATAAATAAACTTTTTTTTCTTTCTTTTTTTTATTATTACATTTACATTCATAAAAAAAAATGAATAATAAAAAATAAATAAATAAAAGAAATTAGACTTCAGACGCAATGGGCATGCAGGTTGTACCTATAGTGGACTTTGGTTCAGTCATGAATCGGATTGAGTCAGTTGAGGTAGTTGCTCGAAAGGGGTCACAGGCGTGACACCGGGGTTGATGGTCGTTACCTTTGATTAATCATAGGCATAATGTGGGGGTGGATGGCTGCTGTCTTTAGTTGATCACGAGCATGATGCAGGGTGCGGTGGTTAGGGTTTGGATGTGGAGGAGCTTTAGGTTACGGCTGTGGACTGGGGGGAAGGGGGTTGGGGGGGCTGGGTTGAGGAGCTCGCGCCATGGGGGAGTCACGACAGTGGTTGAAATTGCTCGAATTCCTTCGAGTATGGCTATGGGTTAGAGAGAGAGAGAAGATGACTACGTGTAAAGAGAGAAAGAGATCACGAGAAAGAGAGAGGGCTTGGTAGTGTTCTCGTGAGGTTGTGGATGGTTATGTGTGCTCCCCCAACACCCTTTTATACATGAATTGATCCTAGAAACATGGAAAGCTCGAATTCGGATTTATTGAAAATGTCTAGAAAATTAGTTTTTTTTTTTCCGAATTTTGGAGCTCGATTTGCATGCTCCTTTAACTGTATTTGGATGTGTTAATGGGTTCAATTCATAGTAGGTTATGTATAGTTTGCAATTTCGCCATTGATTTGGCGAAATTGTAATAAGAAGAGGTTTAAAAATTGCGTTGAAATTGGCTGTTTGAGGAGGAAAGTGTTGGAATTCTAAAGAAAAACGAGGGAAAGAGAGGAAAACGAAGGGAAAAGGAAAGAAAGGGAGGGAAAAAATAGGCTGACATAGTCAGCCGTATTGACCAACCCTGACGTACTACGTGTCATTATGTGATACATGGCAGCTAATGTGGCAAAGAGAGGAAAACAAAGGGAAAAGGAAAGAAAGGGAGGGAAAAAATGGGTTGATATGGTACCACGTCAGCCGTACCGACCAACCTTGATGTACTACGTATCATTATGTGATACATGGCAACTGAATGGCAGCTGACATGGCATGCCACGTCAGCATGTCGTCTAATCTCAACTTGCTATGTGTCTTGACACGTGGCATAATTAGATCCTAACACGTGGCAGTCTTTGATGTGATAAAAAATAAAAGAACTTTGTATGCCTTCTCCAAGACTCGAACTTAAGACCTCATGCCCAGTGTTCGATCCAAGTCCATGCGCTTAACCATTAAGCCGTTTACTTGTGCCTTATCTATAATTGCATATATGGATCTGGTCAGTCCATACTAGATTTAAATCTAAACTCAAGCTTAATGGTTTAACTTCTAAATTTATTTCAAAATTAAAAAATCTACCTTAATAAAATGTTACTTTCTAAAATCTTTTACTTTTTTCAATTTTTTTAATTTTTTGTAATTTTTCAATTTTCTAAATTTTTTCTTATTTTCTAAATTTCTCAATTGTTTCTTATCCAATTTTCTTACTTTTTATGCCTTTTCTTATTTTTTGTATTTTCCTAAGAATTCTTATTTTTTTCTAAATTTCTTAATTTTTAGGTTTTCTTTAATTTCCTATTTTTTGTGTTTTTACTAATTTAGGGCCTATAAAATATAAATAAATAAAAATATAAATATAAATAAAGGGAGGAAAAAATTAGGTGTCTACAGTTGCCTCTCTTTGTTATGAAGTTTGAGCAAAATTTTGCCATAGAGACAAAACAAATACTATTTTTGCCCCAAGAGGACTCTAAAACAGCTATAACTATCCTAAAATTGATTTGAATAAAGAAAAGAAACTTGGTTGTGCCTCTCTAAGCTCACTAACCTAAGTTGGAGTGTCTCCATGGGATAAGCAATCTTATGTTGGGATTAGTCTAAAACCAGGTTGTGCTTTACTAGGTTCATTGACCTAGGTGGGAACATCTCTTAGGGACTAGCAACCTTAGTCTAGGATTGATCTAAAACCTGATCGTGCCTTATTAGGCTCAATAACCTAGGTGGGAGCATTTTTCGGGGATTAGCAACCCTAAAATGGGATTGATTTAAAACTTGGTCATGCCTCGTTAGGTTCACTAACCCAGGCGGGAGCATCTCTTGAGGACTAGCAACCTTAATGTGGGATCGATCTAAAACTAAGTTGTGCTTCGCAAGGCTCACTAACCTAGGTGAGAGTGTTTCTTGGAGACTAACAAACCTAAACTAAGATTGATCTAAAACTTGGTTGTGCCTTACTAGGCTTACTATCCCAGGTGAGAGTGTGCTTCGGGGATTAGTAATCTTAATGTGGGATTGAGCTAAAACCTAATCGTGCCTCACAAGGCTCACTAACCTAAGCGGAAGTATCACTTAGGGATTAGCAACCTTAAACTAAGATCGATCTAAAATCTAATCATGCCTCATAAGGCTCACTAACCTAAGCGGGAGCGTCTCTCGGGGACTAGCAACCCTAATGTGAGAACGATTTAAAACCTAGTTGTGCTTCACAAGGCTCACTAACCTAGGTGGGAATGTCTCTTAGGGACTAGCCACCTTAAAATGGGATCGATCTAAAATCTGGTCGTACCTCACTAAGCTTATTAACCCAAGCGGAAGCGTTTCTCGAAGACTAGTAACCCTAATGTAGGATCGATTTAAAACCTAGTTGTGCTTCATAAAGTCTCATTAACCTAAGCGGGAGCATCTCTTGGGGACTAGACCCTAAATTGGGATTGATCTAAAACCTAGTTGTGCCTCACAAGGCTCACTAACCTAGGTAAGAGCGTCTCTCAGGGACTAGCAACCCTAATGTGGGATTGATCTAAAACTTAGTTGTGACTCGCAAGGCTTACTAACCTAGGCGGGAGCATCTCTTAGGGATTAACAACCCTAATGTGGGATTGATCTAAAACTTAATTATGCCTTACAAGGCTCACTAACCTAGGCGGGAGCATTTTTCGGGGACTAGCAACTCTAAACTGGTGTCAATGTTGTGCCTTACGGAACCGATAAGGAGAAGTGCCCTATGGGACTTAGTGAACAAAGGGGAAATGACCTACAGGCTTGCTTGAGAGAAATTTGGTGAACAAAGGGGAAGTGCCTTATGGGCTTGTTAAGAGAAATACCTCATAGGCTTGCTTAAAGAATTTAGAAAAGAGACTGAGTTAAGATCGCATCTTCAAAGACTAGCTAATCATTTGGATGTGGAAGGTAAGTGTCTTATGGGTTGGACAGAACAGACGATGAAGAGAAGCGCCATACAGGCTCGTTAAGAAAAACTTTGTGAATAGAGGGGCCCAATGGGCATGCTTGAGTGAATTTAGTGAACAAAAATGTCTCATAGGCTTGCTAAAACAAACTAAGTGTCTTAACAGATTTGCTAAAAGGAAGAGAAACACCCTATGAGCCCAAAAAACCCTAAAGAGAGTGATGAGGGGGAATTGCTCTATGATCCTACTGGAATGTTTAGAGAAAGATTAGTGGATGAGGAAGCACCCTATGAGCTCGCCTGAAATGAGGCTAAGTTAAGATTGTGTCTAGAAGGCTGGCCTAAAAGAAACTGATGAAGAGGAGTGCTGTACGGGCTCATTAAGTAGAACTTAGTGAACAGAGGGGCTTAATGGGCTTGCCAAACAAAATTAAGCATCATATGGGCTTGTTAAAAGATCTTAATGACCTGAAGGGCCCTATGGGCATGCTGAAGGGAATCAAGGAACAAAAGCGCCTTAAGGGTTTGCTAAAGACCTTGAAGAGAGATGAATGGATGGAAGGCATGATAACTCAATTGAGAGCTTATCCGAAACGCTACCCGATTTTGAGGGAAATATTTATAGAAAAACCTTTTTTCTAAAGACCACTTATGTTGAAAAAAATATTAGGGATAATTTCCTTTATTTTGGGAAGAATGAGAAAAGCCCTAACTCTTAACTTTTTTTTTTTTTTTTAGAATGGATTGAAAACTTAGCCACTCAAGCCAACATAGACTTAAAATAGTTTCTCTCTTTTTTTCTTTTTCTTCTTTTTTTTTTTCTTTTTATTACTTCTTTTTTTGGTTTGCTAACAGGTAAAGAAACCCTTTTTAATAATCACATAGGACCTCTTATGTTCCCCTTAACTTAGATGCTGAGCCATTTAGTAAGGCCTTGTGATTTCAAACATCCTTAAAAGGTAACTCATGACTAGTTTAGTCGAAAAAGACTTCCTTGCAAACTCTTGGCCCATATTACACTCTCGACTATAGTCCCAAAATTACAGTCCATTTTACATGTGATATGCCTCGATCAATCCATTACGTCTTTTTTCGGTTTAATATTATGAATTTAGGCTTTTGGTCTAAGGGTTTCAAAAAGAACTAATGAAGAAACCTATTTTGAAATATTAATCCCAGGTATACAAGTCAAGAACCTTAGGAACAATTAGAAATATACTTGCCTTAGCTTCAAAAATAACTTTTATTAAAGATAAATTATCTTTAAAGATTGGAATCTAGTCAAGATTCCTTTGGGTTAATAGGGCAACTGTCAATTTTTTATTATTCTCTTGTTGGTTACCTGCCATTTTTAGTTCTACATATTTCATGGACAATAATCAATAATCAATGTAGAAAAATAAAACACATGGAAATATGCAAGTATTGGGACTGTTTGGGTTAATACATTACTCCCTTGAGTTGCAATCCTACTATTATATTAACTCAAGCTTTGGAGGGAAGTATATGCAATTAGGGTAGGTCTGGAAAAGGTCCTTAAGCTTTATGACCTCACTTGTTAAAAAACACTTTCATTGGTCACATTAAACTTAAGTAAGGTGGCCTAATTAACCCCGAGCGGTAGTTATATCACAGTACTCGAAGCTTATACAATGGCCCCTCTCGTAGGGTCCTAAGATGGCTTGGGTTTGACCACATCTACCTTACACCTTTGATGCAACAAATGACCCCCAATATCCTAAAGCATGTGACATGTAAGACAGATAAAAGTTGAAAGTGAATTCTAGGAAAATATAGGGAAAGAAGCTTTAGGTTTATCTTTTCTTTTATAACAATGCTGCCCTAAAACCTTAAAGGATGTATACAAGAAGGGTGGGTTCTAAAGGTTTTTAAACTCTGTGACCTTATGCTTTTCTTACGAAACGATTCCTTGGTTACATTGAAGTTTAAGTGGGGTAGCCTAATCGGCCCCATTACGCCTGGAACTTACACAATGGCTCCCCATCCCAAGGTTCTAAGACGGCCTAAATTCAATAGTATCTATCATGTGTTCATAGTAAAAGAAATAAATCCCCACCCCCCCATCCCCTTGCCTCTCAAAACAATAAAATAAATAAAACTAAACTTGCAAAAACGTTAGTACAATTATGATACAAACAAAGAATGAATAAGTATATAAATTGCAATAAGGTGATTTTTAGAGTTTAATTTTAATTTTGGAAAGTCGAATGATTAAACCCTCTTAATGGTCCCCAATGGAGTTGCCAAGCTATTGAGCTTGGTCTTTTACACTCCCAGTTCTTTTTATAAAATAGGCCTTCTTTAAATCGACTAGTATTAAACCCTACCGTTTAATATTGGCCTTCGACTAGGGTTTAAAAAAAACCGTTTCTTTTTATTTTGAAAACAACTTTAGAGTTGCCATCTGACTGGAGTTAAGAAAAACAGTTAAGTTATAACCAATTGGGTATATTGGTTATAACTTAGCCACTAGTCTAATGATTAAAACCAATTTTGTGAAAACGGTTTTTGAAAACTAGAGATTTAGGTTTGGTGGTTAGGAATTTTAAACTCTTACGGGTACCATTGATTTTCCAAAATTAGAATTAAACTTAAAAATCACCTTTAATTTTGAAAGACAAAACTTGTTTATTGGTTACTCTAATTAGATAAACAAAATAATCTAAACTAAAGAAAAAGGGAAAATTAGTTTTTTAATTTTTATCATTACTCCGTAGGTGCCTACATACCTGCTATTCGGGATGAGATGTATGTAGTTTTTTTTTATGAAAGCTTTAATTGGTTGTTTGGTTTGAATTCTGAAAATACGCTGGATTTACGTTTTTAATTCAATTCAGTTTTTTTAAGAAAAGTTCTAAAAAAAGAAGGTCTAAAATCAAAGACTTTATTTTTGAAAAAATCTAAAAGTAGTCCTAATTTCTAACGGGTTTGATTATTTTTTATTTTTTCAAAACTTGATTATTCTAAGTGTTAAAAATTATTATTATTATGTATATTTTTATTTTTATTTTTTCTATTAAACTAAATAAATAAACTATTTTTTTCTTTCCCTTTTTTTTCTTCTTTTTCTTTTCTCTCTCTTTTTTTATTATTATTACATTTACATTCACAAAAAAAAACTAATAATAAAAAATAAATAAATACAAGAAATTGGACTTTAAACACAGTGGGCGCGCGGGTCAAACCTAAAGCAGACTTGAGGTCGATTGCGGATCGGATCGAGTCAGCTGAGGTAGTCGCTTAGAAGGGGTCACGGGCGTTATACCGAGGTGGATAGCCGCTGTCTTCAATTGATCATGGGCGTGATGCAGGGGTGGATGGTTGTTGTCTTCAATTGATCATGAGCATGATGCGGGGTGGAGTGGTTAAGGTTTAGATGTGGAGGAGCTTCGGGTCATGGCAATGGACGGGGGGAGCTGGGTTGAGGAGCTCGCGTCGTAGGGGAGTTGTGGCTGTTGTTGGAATTGCTCGAATTCCTTCGAGCGTGGCTATGGGTTAAAGAGAAAGAGAGCACGACCGCGGGTGGAGAGAGAAAGAGATCACAAGAGAGAAAGAGGATGTGGGAGTGTTCTCGTGAGGTTGTGGATGGTCGTGTGTACTCCCCCAACACCCTTTTATACACGAATTGATCCTAGAAACATGGAAAGCTAGAATTCAGATTTATTGAAAATGTCCACAAAATAAGTTTTTTTTTTTTTCGAATTTTGGAGCTCAAGTTGAATGCTCCTTTGACTCTATTTGGACGTGTTAATGAGTTTGATTCACATAGGCTATGTTTAGTTTGCAATTTCGCCATTGATTTGGTGAAATTGCAATAAGAAGAGGTTTAAAAATCGCGTTGAAACTTGCTGTTTGAGGAGGAAAGTGTTGGAATTCTAGAGAAAAACAAGGGAAAGAGAGGAAAAAGAAGGGAAAAGGAAAGAAAGGGAGGGAAAAAATGGGCTAATGTAGCGCTACGTCAACTGTATTGACCAACCTCGACGTGTAATGTGTCATTATGTGATACATGGTATCATGTTAGCATGTCGTCCAATCCTAACTTGCTACGTGTTAGGACACGTAATGCAATTAGATCTCGACACGTGGTAATTTCTGATGTAATAAAAAATAAAAAACTTTGTATGCCCCCACCAAAACTCGAACCTAAAACCTCATGCTCAATACCCAATCTAAGTCCATGTACTTAAACATTAAGCCGTTGGCCTGTACCCTGTCTATATGTGCAATTAAATTGCATATATCGATCAAGTCAGTCTAAGCTAGATTTAAATCTAAACCTAGGCTCAACAGTCTAACTTTTAAATTTATTTTAAAATTAAAAATTCTACCTTAATAAAATGTTACTTTCTAAAATCTTTTACTTTTTTCAATTTTTTTATTTTTTGTAATTTTTCAATTTTCTAAATTTTTTCTTGTTTTCTAAATTTCTTAATTGTTTCTTATCCAATTTTCTTATTTTTATGCCTTTTCTTATTTTTTGTATTTTTCTAAAAATTCTTATTTTTTCTAAATTTCTTAATTTTTGGGTTTTCTTTAATTTCCTATTTTTTGTGTTTTTACTAATTTAGGGCTTAGAAAAAAAATAAAATATTATAAATATAAATAAAGGGGGGTAGGGGGCAAAAATTAGGTGTCTACAACTCTCCTTGTACTTAGTCGTAATTATCTTCATCAATAGAGAATATATTTTGCTTTCCCTTATAACGTGTTCTTACCCTTACAAGTTTATCTTACATTTAAACTTATCAATTTTCTTAAGCAAGAACTAGTGGCGAGTGACCCATTTAGCTAGTTGTGTGTCATATCAACATAGCTACTTAGCTCATAAGTGCTTTTAGGTGGGTCATATCCTTAGAGTAGCTTGCAACTTAGCTTACTTTTGACTTAGCTCACTTTTGAACTTCTTACCATCCTTCGAGCCATAAGTCCTAATTTCGATCCACTCCAATATCGTATGCCCTCATCAGTTCTTGGTGTGGCATATCAGATCTCTTGATCGGTTTTAGGAAAACCAACAAATGAATGTTTTCCCTAACCACCGCAAGAGAAGGATCACTTGGTCGATCTTAAGAAGGCCAAAAGAAAAATGTCTTCCTTAACCATCGGAAGACCAAAGATGGTATTATCCCTGGTCAGCCTTTAGATGCATGCAAGCCTAAAATTATAGAATGAACTTAGCCTTATCAAAAGCACAACAATCTCCAAATTAAGTAGTTTGCAAATGATAAGGAAGGACATTTGCCTTTTCATTTACCATGTGCCATTGATGGCAAAGTTTGAGAAGAATATTTAATTAAAATGCCACTAGCTATAAGTACAAGTAAGTGATAATCATTGTGGATACCCATTAGACATTTTCTACTTGTCATAGTAATCTTCAAGAAGGTCAATAGAGGAATTAAAATCAGATAGAATCATTCATAATGTAATAAGAAGCAAATACCAAACTAAGCTAAAATTATAGAAAAACAAGTTCAGTTTAAGTCTTCTATTGATGTTTTCACTAGTTAAGATGTTTTTAACTAGTAAGTGGTAAGTTGTAAGAAATCTTTTAAATTTGGTTCGAATCAAGTTTGAGTCATCATTGTCTTTCCATAACGAAGGTCTATATATCTAGAATGGTCCTTGTCTATGTTTTTGGGTTTTCAATCCTCGTAATTGGTCCAATTGTCAAGGGAACATCCAGATCACTGAAACATGTCCAAAAGTTATGAGATATCAATCGGTATTCATGGATATGGCAATGAGTCATATAATGTCCATAAAGTTTAGGAATAAGATCATGTTCACAAGATATGTCCAAAAAGGCATAAGATCATAAGGAATCATTCAAGGATACAGTAAAGGATTATCCATATGTTTGTTAGCATGGATTTGTTAACTTGTATTTCTTTTAAATCTATTGTTAGAAGTATAGTACTAAAGATTTTCGTATTCAAAATTGTAAGCATATTGTATATTGTTTATAAAAGCTTTCTATTTGTAAGATTTGAAATAAAACCTATGGAAAGATGGGAAGAATCTTACTTGTAAGAGATAAGTTTTGAATTTAAGGGTGATTGAAGAAACAAATCCCTAAAGGAGTCAATTGCATCAAAGATATAGTTTAGAGACATTTTAAACTAATAATACTAAAATTACCTAAAGAAATAAGATATAATTTTCCTTTGAATCTTTACGATAACTTGAAGAATCTTCCTATTCTTGAAAGAATGAATAAGTATCTTAACTAAAGATACTTATAGTATGATAAGGGAAGGGGGTTAAGGCATGTTTTTTACCTATTTGTTGGTTTATCATTAAGTTGAACTTGAATGGGAATTGAACGCTTGGAATTTAGGGTTATGATTGGTGTAACATAAGGATGAAAGGGAAAGGAAATCTTTAAGAAAGTGATGTGCGTGAATGGGGAAAAGTGGTTGGCAAAGTGGAGTAAAAAGCTATGTATTTACAGAAGAAAAGTCATTGTCTTATTCCATAAGTTTAAATAACATAAGAAGACCAAATTCCCCTTTCTTGTTGGACTTTCCTACTTAATTGAAGAATCTCAAAAGATTTAGCCAAATTTCTTGTTTAATAAGCCTAAGTAAGTTGTGTGGACCAACCTATTTTTCTTCTTAGATTTTCTCTCTTCTTTTGACTAACTTTTACTAAGATCTTTCTTAAACAAACCAACTTTCTTTTCTTCTTTCTTAAGCTCAAGTAACTTGTTTAACTAGTTTGCCATCTTAGATATTGGTTTTATTATATCTAGAATCTAATCATTCAATCTTTGAATTTAGTCAAGATTCCTTTAGGAAACTTTAAGGACAATAATTTTAAGGTTGATGAAAAGATATAATGATGATGAAGAGGTAATTAGTAAGTTGTTAGTTGTTTTAGTTTGATTTTAACTATATTTTGGGCATGAGGTTACGTCATCATTCTCATGTCAACTCCATACCCTAATCTTATCACTTTCATTAGGATTTACTTGTCTTGCAAGTTTAGTTTGCTTAAAGAAAGCAACTTAGACTAAGGCTTATTTAGTTTGATTAATCTAACTAATCTTTTCAAAATACTTATGATTGCATTTCTAGAAAAATCTAGTGGAATCTAATTGAGATTCTTGTCTCCCTTTATCAAACTATAAGGTGAATAATTGAAAAAGTTATGAAATGACCTTATGTGATGACAATTTTTACTTTAGTTTGATTTTTAGTTGAGTTGGGACCAATTAGTGGGCATCTCTTCCTCATGCTAGTCATATGCCTCCTTTTTATCATTCTTTTGCTTATTTTAGAGTTTGACATCTTCTTCATAAGTATTGTAATATAATAGGGTTGATTTTAGCCACTATCATATGATAAAATAATCATTTAGGTCTCAATCTTTGTAGAACTTATATATTTGTGTTTAGATTCTAGAAGCTTAAATTAAGGCTCTTAAGTTGGTATTTGGAGTTATTTATAAGTATTCGAATTCATCTTGATCGTATTTTTCAAATCTCTCTTAGTGATTTTAACTTATCTTGATTATATCTCTTAAATCTGTCTTAATGATTTAAACCTATCCTAAAATTTGTAGAGTTTATAGAAAATCACCATAGAGTTTGCTCTTTGCTCTACTGATTTTTGCTCGACACCAATGCTTTGGAGAACTTTGGTGTTCCATGGGAATCATCATCATTTTGCTTGCTTAAGAGGATAAGAACTAAACCTTATTGACTTATGAATTAGATGGGAATCTCTTGTCATGATGTGATAATTACTATGCATACTTTAACACATATTATGAGCTCGATTAGTAGGCATGGACATGCTCACTTTAGGTATCCTAAATGGCTTGTCATCCTAGGCTATTACTCGATACTCTCTTCTACAATCATATCCAGAGATAATATCTTCATTCATTGATTTAAAATTGCCAGGTAATTGTAGTTAATTTTTTATCTATGATATTATGAGTTTGTTAGGGTTTTAAGGGTCGTGAGATTGATTCTTGTTGTAGATGAAGGATTTGAGGAGGCCATTTATGAGTGTCTAATTTATATTGCTATTGTAAATCTTTCTTGTAATATTTTAGTCCGTGTTTGAGTAATTGATTATGTTTGTTAGATAATTTTGTTATTAAGATCTACAATAGGGAGAAATGGACCTCACAATTGTGAGAATTTTAGTTTTTTTTTTCCTAGGAATTTTGTAGATATGCAATAGTTTGATGAGCTAAAAAGATGCTTGATCATTAAACATTATATAAGACTATTTTAGTCGAATGTATTTTGCAATTGATTAAACATTATATATCACAACCACATCTCTTTTATGATAGATAGTTTAAAGTTAATTTTAGTAGATTTTCTTTATTGTAACAATTTATACCTTTTTATATATCACATTCTGATAAGTCTATAAAATTACACGGTTATCATGCCCAATTCTCCTTAAGTAGTGTAAACTTCATGGAAATTTATGATGAATTGCATTTAATTAAGTGAAAATCACATGTGTTAGCACAAGAAAAGCATTTGATGAGTTCTAAATCAATTTTGATCAATTACATGCAAAACTTATGAATTTTAGTGTAGATTGTAGGTTTTAGGGGTTGGGATCTAGATTCCCCATCCGAATGCTTGAAGTGTTAAGAGAGGTTAAAAAGTTTTAGTGATATCAATTAGACCCTTAAAGACTCACTATCCAATTGGTAATTAGAAATTAAGACCATCTTGACACCTTAAGTTACAATTTGGATGTTAGATGCATGAAAACTAACTAGAAGGTTTTAGTGCTACCATCCGTACGCCATTGACAATTACCATCTAGCTAGTAGTAACTGGGTTTATGGCTACATATTCAACTACCTCAAACCCTAGTGCAGTTAGAGGCACCATATGTCTACAGTCTAGACACCTAGTGTAAACCCCTAAAATTATCAACCTAGTTTTTGTTAGAGACTCGACTATGTTAGATAATTTAGGAGTCGACAAGGCTAATGAAAGTGGAAACCCTAAAAGAATTACTCAATCGCGTAAAGAATTTTTCTACCCTAAATGTTTCTAAATGCTAAAGATTTTATTCAAAAGTTATAGAAACCCTAAAAATGATTGTTTTAAAGACACATGTGCACTAATCCAACATGATATACCCTAAAACCCTAATTGATAATATAATACTTATCCTTTTGTCCAATTCACTAGTAAAGGGTTAGAGATGACCCTTATTCATACTTATATGCTTTGAATCCTTAGGTAATCCATTAGAAATTAAGATAATGAGTCATAGATTATATTCACTTCTTGAGTAAGTGATTAAGATAGTTTTACTTAGAGTTAGGGTAATAGTTGAAGATTAGGTTTATGTAGTGAACCTTAACACTTAAATTGGTACTTTTTGTATTTGTTATTCAAAGTAGTTTATCAAATGAGATATATAGGCTATAAAGACCTAAAGTAAGATCTCATTAACAATGTTTACAAATCCATTCATCAAATATCTCATTTCCCCTCATTTCCTTCATTTTTCCTCTAATTTCCCTTAATTACCACATTATGTGCACAAAATTAAACATACTTAAGGAATGTTGACTAAGGTAATGCATGTTGACCAAAGTCAAAGGGTTGACCAAGTCAACATTTTGAAAAGTCAAAAGTTTTAAGAGATAAGGAAAATATCTTAGTAACTTAATGATGATTTTCTTTTCTTTTCATTTTGATTTTTCTTTCCTCTTCTTGCAATTGTTGCCGTCCACAATTTTCCATCTTGGCCCCACCATTTGGTTGTCTTCCATAATTGAAACAAAACAAAAGAAACAAAAGCAAATCCTCCATTTTATGCCGTGAACATCCCTCCCCTCTTTCACTTTCATTCCTTTCCCTTTTGTCTCCTTAAACTTCAACAAATTAAAGGTATGTTCTTAAGTTGTTTTATGTTACTTTATGTTATTCATTAGTTAGTTAATTAAGTAGATTAGGCAAGTAGTTAGGTGTTTAGTGAAGTCTTGAAGAGAAGAAAATAAAGTTTCCATCTTTAAGTGTAGAAAATGAAGAATCATGAAGGAAATGGAAGAAATACATGTGTATATACTCTTAGATGTGTATACATAAAGAAATACCAAAGGAATACAAGTATATGAACCTTTATACATAAGTATGTATCATGTACATAACCTAATTTAAGACTATATCTAACTATATATATATATACTATACTAAATACATACATAGAAATGCAAAAGGATGAAAATTGAGAGGATTTTCTTAAGGGAAAATTTGGCATACGAAATTTTAGTATAAAAATACGTATTCAACCGTATAGGTATATGAGTAGAAATACATGTATAAATACGGTATAAGTATATGTAGATGTATAAGTATATGTATGTATAAGGTATATGTACATAAGTATAAGTATAAGACATATGTACATAAGTATAAGTATAAGGCATATGTATATAAGTATAAAGTAAGAAATAAATGTACATAAGACATGTACATGTGACATAAGCATGATGTAATGCTTCTGTAATCAAATGATGAGGTAGATGATGACATAAGCATATGATGACATAAAGAAAAGATGATGTAAGCAATGACATAAACATAAGTTTAGAAAATGAGAAAAATAAGAAAATGTAGGTAATTAGATACTAAAATTAGTAAACCCTAATACACCTTGTAAACTAGATTATACCTAAATCAGTACATGAATTAGTAATGACAAAGTAGATCCCTAAATTATAAGAATTTAAGGAATAAAGGTTATAAATATAAGTAATAGCAATACTTAAGTATTATAGCTAAAAATTTCTATAAAATTAGTTCATAATATAAAATAGGGGTCTTAACGTCCAAAACAAACATTACCGTATGAATATACGTCCGAAAACGATGAAAAACAACTATAAATTCATAAATATCAGAAATAAAACGAAAAAGTTATATACGATTAATAATAAAGTCTAACCGGGTAAAAGTTGATAACAGTCTAAGTAGATTAGGTAATTAAATGTTTAGAAGTATTAGTTAAATTAGTTACTTACTAGTCTTATCAAATTGTAATGATCAAGTGACTCTGAGGAGCGTGAGGACCTCCCAATCGACTACTACGATTAGGGCAAATCACTATGGCCGAGTGAGTATTTACCCAATGATTCCATACTTGTTTTGTGATTGTAGATAGTGGACTTAAATATTATTGTTAATTGATGATTGTGTGGGGATTGGGAAAATGCCTGTGTATGTTGGTATGTCTTGAATTGTGAATTTATCTTAAATATTGATAATGCTATGGTTGTTGCATGGTAATATAGAAAATGATTGTGTGCACAATTGGATGGTCATAGCATAATTTGAACCTAATTATACTCGGCCTATAAAAAGAAATTGAGACATGCATTAACATGCATAGCATGGATACTATTCCGGCCGTCACATCACACAGAGGTAAAGAGAGGCCATTCGGGGGTTGATATCATTTATTTATTTGGTTCTGTATGGTGCACTCGTACAAAATGACCTTACCCTGGCCCGCGGGAACACTAGGCGTTGGAGGCGCCAACCGCCTGGCTAAGGGTCGAGTCTAGAGGCCTCCATTTAGGGGTGAGTGTGGACTGGGGGGGCCCACTCACAATTATACTAGAACTTGGGTTTTTCTGAAAATAAAAGAATTATTTGATATAAGTACGGAACGTGGGGTTCCGTAGTAAAGTAAGTTCTAGTATAATACCCGGATCTGATTGGTGCCGTGTATACTCCAACCCTGACTTCGGAGGGCGTTAAATCTGAGTTACGTATATGAACTAGTTAATTATACGTATTGTTTGGCATTCTGGTTGATCATTCATTCATATGCTTGAATATAATGTATTCATAACTTGCTTGTGGTGTGGCTGAGGGTTTTGCTCACTAAGCTTAGGCTTATACCCCTTTAGACTTTTGTTGCAGGTTAGCCTGTTCGTAGAGACAGGGCGAGGAATGCCACAGGTTAGCCTGGGGATTTAGGCAAGAGCGAGCTGCTATGTGTACTGAGAGAATAGTTTATGTAGACTTCTACTTATGTACTTTTGTTTATCTTATTATATTAGACCTAGACATACTTAAATGTTGTGTAATATAAGCTTTGTAACTTAAATTTTATATAAATATATTTGTGTAATGATATCATGTGAGTCTGGATGATCTTTGGAAACTAGTGGTTTAGAGCCTTGTATATTGTGTGAAGAATTCTTAATTGGAAGGGTAACCAATCAGGGGTTCTTTGTACAGTATACGGCGTCTGCCACGACTAGGCCATCCTCAGTTCGTGACACCTAGCCACTTACTAATCTAGTAGCAACTGAAATTATAAAAAGTTACATATTTGCAGTAGTCGAAAAGCAGATTTAAGGAAAGAATAGTTTGTAGTGTTTTAGAGTAGTCTTAGTCATAGTCACGAATTTTCTTAAGTTTATTCTGGTTTTTTAGTAGGTCATTTATCCTTTTTAGATTAGTTTTTAGTTTGTTATTATCATTTTCAAGACTTTATAATTAGATCTCTTGCATTTTCCTGGTAGAGTGGAGCACTTTTTAGATCTGGTTTTGCAATCTTACTGGTTTTATATCTTAAAGTCCTCTTTCCTTTATTACATGCAATATTTGATATTGTTTTTATTGCTTTTATTACGTGAATTATGAGCTAAATTTATAATGTGGGTTTGTGTGTTTTTGATGAATTGAGGTAGCATTTGGTTGTAAAGACTGAATTAGATAAAGAGAATTTGATAAGATAAATATAGAAGGGATTAGACAGTACAAGCTTATTATACCATATTTGATTTGCACAATATATGACAGAAAATTTATATTAAAAATTAATTATTTATATTATAAAATAAATAATTTTTTGAAATATTTAATAAAAATATTATTAATTAACTTAATTTTATAACATAGAGAGGTATTTTCAAAAATGTAAAATATTTTTGTTTTCTTATCTAGTGAATTTTATTTTTGTACCATAGTGTAGATGGGATAAAATTTGAACCTTTTGTCCAGTTCATTAGTCCAATTTTTGTCTAGTCACCAAGCAAAATTACAAACTAAACATGAAACAATTTTTTTTGTCCAGTCCAATACTACAAAAATTGCACAACTAAATGCTACCCGAATATTTAAGTGTATAATAAGTTGTTGTGTAATAATACGCATTTTTTATTAGTATTATGAAGTAGTTAACATGACTTGAGTATAAGATAACCAATCACATTTATGGCACCCTTTATCAAGTCAACAGGGCTTAGATACTACGATAGGATCTAAATATCGAGTATGAATAGCACTTTTAATTCAACACCATAAGTGTTGTGGATTAGGGCTAAAGTCCTAAAACTCCCACATGAGCTTAATGCGGTTAAAATTCTAGTTTTGTGAATATATTTGAACCACGATTTGAACTAAAGTAGTTGTTGTTGTGATAGGGTTCAACTATTTAACAAATAGGTATAAATGGAATAAACAAAAGTGATATGCTTATTATTCAATGGAACCCTTGATTTGAAAGATGGGAGAATTTTATAAGTTTGGCCAAAGCCCACTTTATTGTCAATAAATAATCTTAGAACGATGTTGATAGGATTTTCAAAGGATAAATAGCATAACCTTACACTTTTATAAATTTGTAACCTATCGGTAGTCTAAAGAGGATTTTTAAGGGATAAATCTGTTAGTTTTAGCTTGAGAACTTTAGAAGTAGCTCTTAATTTAATTTCAATCTATAAAATTTGTTTTCGACTTGCTTACTTTAGATTAGAGTTGCTATAATTTAGCACTAAGCATTCTTGATCCTTTTTTGTAAAAATACAACCTTGATTACTCCTGTTGATATGTCGCGCCAAGAACTGATAAGGACAAGCAATATTAGGGTGGGTCAAAACCAAGAACTATGGTTTGAAGATAGGTGGTGTGGTCGAAGATTAAGCAAACTCATAAGCCAGCCTAAGGATGTTATGCACCTTAGAACATTTAAGAACTAATTAGATGATTTAATATTACACATAACTAGTTAAATGAGTCACTTGCTACTAGTTTTTGCTCAAGGAACTAGATAAGAGTTAAAGGGTTTAAAATGTATTTGTTAGAAAAACAAGAACAACTTACAAGGGAAGAAATATATTCTTTACTATTGAACATCATCATAGTAATAACGTGTGTGGCTAATTACAATGCGAGGTATTTATGCCTACTATTTTAGGGCAATTACAAGAGTGATTAATTTACTAAAAGGATAATCATCTTAGGAAAGGACAAATACTAGGAAAGAATGTACATAAAAGGGAAAAATCCATAAAAAGGTACAAAGGAATACCCTTGGAACTCGTACATAGTACGAATGTTAGAGGATAGCTGGGGTTAGAAGCTTAGATGAACCTTTAGTACGTATAATAGATTGGACTAAGTCTTGAAGTAGCTTAGCGAAGTATCCTAGTAAGTTAGTAGTTGACAAGGGTAGCTTAGAATTAGCTCAAGTGAGTTGCTGGTTAGGATAGACTTCGGCTTAGTTGAGGTAGCCTCTAGAAGAATTGGGGTTAGGCCGGTTCTAGTTCCCTAAAGGCTTTTGTCTTGGGTCGCTCTATAACTAGGTGAATCAAGGGTAGGAGGGTAGAGGCTTGAACAGGTGGGTTCTTGCTCGAGTTGGCTCGAAAATAGCTTAAACAAGCTAACAATCAGGTTAGTTAAGTTGGTCTACAACTTGGGCGAATGTCTTAGCTAGGGACAAAGTAATTAGGGTGAGGTAGGAGCTTAGGTGGTAGAATAGCAAGTCAAGTTGACAAACTAACTTGAACTCTTTGGGACTTAGGCAAAGATCCATCTTGCCATACTCTTTAGTCCCCTAGCTTGGATATGGGTAAGGGGTTTGTAAGGTCTATTCCTATCACTTGTATTACTAGCTTAACCAAAATGCTTGCTATACTTTCTCTAATTTCATTAATATTGATTTTTTAAAAGACTGTAAGCTCCAGTTGCTAGAAGTATTCTTATTATTGGAAAGGGATTGAAAATTTGTTCAATTCATGATGTGTAAAAAGTATTAAGGAACCATACTCTCCATTTTAAGTAAGGGAACTAAATCCCACCAAATTAAGGTTTAAAAATTGGAAACATTTTCATTAAGGTACTTTCTCTAACAAACACATATCTTAATGATCATACTAATAAAACTCCTTTTCACCTTTTCACAAAGGTATGCACCGTCAGCTTATAGGGTAAATGACCTATACAATAGCTCGTATTTAAAAGACTCATAAAATAGGTCACCTCTACCTTTCTATGGGCCTCGAGAAGGAGTTCTTCTACTTAACTTCGTGCTTGATAAAGGAACTCCTATTATAGCAAGAAACCATATTCTATTCTTATCTTAACCATGTTCATCTTCTATTACGATATTTAAACCATATTCGATCGTCAGAATCTCTAATGTCAACATCCCTGCAAGACATACGAACTTAGAAATGTTAAGAGAAAACTCAAGCTACAAAGAGTTCAATTGAAGAGTAATGAGTTGATGACCTACCCTACATTACCCTCATTGTCCAACTTTGATGGAAATACTTTATGGATCACCCAAGTAGATTGGTCAAGGGGTATTGATGTTTATGTCCATAGAGAGCCCATGAGAACTAACCTCTGTCATCATCCCAAGTTGCTTATTATTCTTCCACCTAATCTTAGCTCTAAACCTCTCTTACTAGGACCATTGGGATTGGAAAGAGGCGATCTAGGGAAGAGCCTTCATATCCACTAGTCCCTTCATCAGGAACTAAGTCAATGTTGCACCAATGGACATCCTTAGGGTCTACTCAGCTTGCTAAGCACCTTAATCATGTGTTTTCCTAATTACTTACACTAAACATCGATTGCCAAGATTATAGTTAGATAGATGATCGAAAAGAAGCACTTGAAGGGAAGTAACATTGAGCTCTTAATAGTGCACATAAGCCTACAAGTGAATCCCCATCATAATGTGAACTCGAGACTTCCCTACATTATTGTTGAAATCCTAATGCATGTAAGAAGGAAAAACAAGAACTCCTAACAAGGGAAAGAGATGACCTCCCCAACATTCAATGAGCTTTAGTAGCTCTTCCATCCCCTTCCATTGACGCCTAGAAGATAGAGAAGAGAGTATACAAATAGGGTACCACTATAGTTGCCCTAGCCACCACATTGAAGAGGGAGTAGGCCCATCTTTAGTTCTACATTGACCGTAATTAGTTAAAAGGAGCAAGAAGGTGATGTTCCTACTGCCTCATTAAATCTCACTCCTTAGTGTACCTATGAGCTGAGTATCACTACGGCCTACCATAACTTAGTAGGGCCTTTACACCAATGAAGAAAATAGAATGGAAAGTGAAGCTAATAGTAGCATCGGGGGCTATTTCTTGTAGATGTGACTTAGCAAAGAAACCTAACATGACTTAGCTTACAACTTGAAATGATACACTAGTAATGAGCTAAGGTCCACTCGTCACTAACCAAAGCTATTATTTTGGTTATATAAGAGTGTAAAAGAGAGTTGGAGCAANTCACTAACCAAAGCTATTATTTTGGTTATATAAGAGTGTAAAAGAGAGTTGGAGCAAACTCATAAGTAAGGGAAGATTTTGTATATTCACTAAAGATGAGATGATTTAGGCTAACAAAATAAGAGGCTATTTATAGTAAGTCTCTTAGGGCAACAAATAAAAAGGGTAATTACAATATAATTACTTAAGATATGTCTAAAAGGGGTATAAAATACAAAATACAAAGGAATATTAGTACATGTACAGAAAAGAGAAACACGTGTTTGAAGCGCCTTGGTGTAATACATTGTGATAAATCTTGCATAGAGGGAAAGAGTAGGAATCTAGTGTGGTTAAGTTGATGTAGGTTGAAGATTAGGTAATCAGGTTGGTTAGTGTTACAACTGTAATACCTTAGGATTTTGAGGCTATACGATTACCTTAGGATTCAAGGCCCTAAATTTAGGGCATTGGGTTATGATATTCATTTAATTTCAAACGTCACAATAAGGTTAGAAAAGTTAGATGAAGTAATTCAAGTAAAGTTAATTTCTCAAAATAAGCTATATAAAAATATTAATTTAAGAAAACGTTAATTTATCGCTAAAATCGATAAATATTGAAAACATAAAATTCGAGTATTTAGATATAACAAGATATTAAAGATAAGTTATTTAAATTATAACAATAATAAATTATATGTAATATATATATATTTACATAGAATATACCTTATTTGTATTAAATACACATATATAATAAATTATTATTATTAAAATAAGGTAAATTAACATAAGAAAATGGAGAATTAATAAAAAATTGAAAGGATGAGTCATCTCATGATGCGGTAGCCAAGGATCAATTTGAATTGATGAGTCAAAAGGAAAATAATAAGAAAATGATACCTCATATATTGAAAAATTAAGAAAATAACATGTGTAATCCATATACAAATTTTTATTAATCCTAATCCATTTGGAAAATATAAATAGGGCATACACACTTTAAAAACAACATTTTGGAAGTTTGAAAATAAAAGAAAAACACTCGAGAAAATTTCAAAAAAAATTACAAAAAAAACAAGAAAATTAGAGTAAAAATAGAGCACGAAATTTGATTAGGTCGGTTCAAAGAGTTATAGGAGTCCTGTTGTAGTAGCCATTTGCGGTCAAGGGAAGCACCATTAGAGAAGGTGTTCTGATAAGGTTGGGTGACTGGAAGTGGCTGCTTCAAGTGAATTAAATTTCCAGCTGAAACTTTGTAAAAATAACAAATGATGTTATTTAGTTATGAAACTTGGTTTTCTAGAGTTATTTTATGTATAGATTAATGTAGTAATTTTACTTTAGTGAAATAATTATTAGAAATATAAGATCCTTAAGAAATGGCTTTGTTTGGACGAAAATTGAATTAAATTTTAGAAATATTAAATAATGTCCTTCAAGTTGAAAATTTGTACATAACATACCTAGTATATGTTTTGAAAATAATCATGTTTAATATTTATTGTAATTATTTTGGATAAAATTGATAATTTTGTTGCTTTATGGAATTAATTAATTTTTAACAAAATCAAAGTATAAGCCTTATGTATTATGATTTTTGGAAGTTCATAATGATGTTTGGGACACTTGAATTTTATCTTGTGATTAAATTTACCTATTCATTCGATTTTTACTAATTTCGAGTTAAAATCACTATTTTTGTAAAAATAAATAATAACTAGTTTAGTATAATTCATAGTCAATAATTAAATTACATATTTTTGTGAGTCTATAGGATTTTTCCTAGAATTAATTGGGCCCGTATACTATTTATTATGTATTTTCATAATATAAACCTATATATTAGCCTAAAATATGATATAGTAATTAGTACTAATATGATATTTGTTAAATATGTAAAGGATTAGTATTTTTGAGTACATAATGAATGTTGACCAGCTTAGGAAATGAGTAATTTTAGGATTTTTAATTTAGATTTAGGATTTATTTGAGTTAATTACGAAGTTATATTAATATACGGTCAAATTAGTAATACAAAAACGTATTTTTGGACATTTGAAAATATTGATTAATCATGATTCTTAAGATATCTTAATAGTACTCAAAATAACGATTGTGACGACATAAAGTTTATTAAAATCGGATAATAAATAAATAAGATACAATCGAAATAAGCTTAGAAACGTAATAATGAAAACACATAAGAACTTAGTATCGACCTGTAGTTTACTTGGGGTCTATATGTATTTTCTTAGGTGTGATAGGTGAGGAAGGATCATATCATAATGCTTAGGATTTTATGTTATTATCAAGCTCGGGTAAGTAGATATTTCTGTTTTTGTGTAAGTAGACCTATGTCTACTCGACTTAGAATAAGTTATGTTGTGAATTGTAATGATGTGTTGAATTGATCGGATACCTAATTCTATTGAATGTTTGTTGGAAAAATGAAATGTTTCCTTGTGTATGACTAATTCATTGATATGTAATTTTGTTTCGAAAACTTGGAAACGAATTGTTCTTTAGGGAATTTACCTAAGTGAACCATATGTGAAGGAATGTAATATAAAGTTGAGAAACGAAACTAAAGTTGAGATAGTTGAATTCTTTATAATGTAGAATTTGAGATTCATGCTTGATACTAAGCTATTATACTATTCACTACATTCATGGCATGACATGAAGGGACCTATGGGTCGAGTTTCTAAAAGCTTCAAAATTGTTGAGTTGGCTTTTGAGTATATAGAATTGCATTGCTCAACTTATTTTGGCTATGATGTGTGACTGGCTACGTATTGGATTTTCAAACCATAGTGGGTTGTTTTTATTGGGGGTTCTACTTCCAAGCAGCTCCTTGTTGCCTTAGGTTCTTAGACATAACAATTAGATGCCTGAGTATGTCGACTAATTAGATGAAGAATTGGAAAAGTATAAGTTGTCAGTATCGATGCATGTCACATGCATGAGCATGGTACTAACTTCTTGCATAAATAGTTTATATTGATAACTTGGATTATGAAATTGAATATCTTATGTTATTAATCTAGGTGAGTATGTATTGTGCTTGTTCTGTGTTTTGTTTTATCCACTCTCACTTAACTTACAGAGAGCTGAGGGGATACTTGTGTATCCTCAGGTTATGAATAGAATTGACAAGGCAACATCAGTTGGGGGGAAAAGTCTTTTGAGAGCGCTTAAGATGGAGTCATCTACTTTTGAAGGAGTCTTGCAGTATTTTGTTTTTATTTCTATAAAGGATTTGTACATATGAAAAGAAAAAACAAAAATAATACTGTATTTTAGGTTTGGATAAGTTTGATGGATGTGCTTTTTGTATAAACAAATATAAAGCTGAACTTCGTTATAATACTCCTTTGTTATAAATAGAACTTTTATTGAGTATAAATAGGTATTCTTATGTGATGGTACATCTTGTGTTATGCTGGGATGTGACAACAACAGACTTAGGATAGGATGGAGGAACTTTCTGTGGTGTTACTTGAGCTGCTACTAGTTTTTGTTGAGCTATTGAGGTTGGATTGGATCCTTCGAAGGAAGTTTATGAGAACGAAGTTCAAGAGGTTAGAGGTCAGGAACAAGGACCTCTATAGATCGAATAGAATGTAGACCTTAGATTGGTGGGGAGGGAGTACAATAAGGGTTTGACCTGGTATTGGGACTCGTCTTCAACTGGATATGAGGATAAGGTTCGTTTGGTTAACCCTTAGAGGCTTAGAAGTTTGGCTGGACTCAGCAGTCTGAAGGTTAGCGCTTTAGTCTGGGAGGTCGAGGTTTCGCTACTCCTAAAAGGCAAATTAAAAAGTAAAAATTTGGTAAAATAAAGGACTTGAAAGAAGAAAGCTAAAAAATGAAGGAAATAAGAGTATTTGAAGAACATTATAAGATGGGAATGATACCGTTAAGATAAGGTTCTTATTTATAGTGCCTGGGAGGTCCTGGGAAGGAAACATGCAATGAATGCCATTAGTGGCTAGCACATGTTAGGAAATTTTTTAATACGATAAGGCTTAGGGTATACTAGATCGATTCCCCAATTTATATGATAGGAATCAGCCTTTGACCCCCTCCAGGCCATAATCGACCAATGTCAAGCCAAGACCGACTTGTCTTCCTCGGGGTTGAGCTAATAAGAAAAGGTTAATAGAAGGGAGGAAATCAAGATGGATAGGATGAGAGAAGTAGGAGTATTGCCGACCTTTGAGGAGCCAAATGAATGACCAAACGAGGTTCTAAGGAAGAAGGCCAACTCAGCGAACGGGAGCTTGGTAAGGAACCCAAGATGTCTTGGCAACCAATACGTTAGTTTAGCAACTATAGGTTGACCTCATTGGTAGCTCGACTAAGTACGATAGGATTTTAGCAACCTCACCTCGAGCTAGGACATCCAACTACTGACCTCACTTAGTTTCAATCTGACCAATTTCAAGATAGCTCAAACGACCCATATGCCGACCTCCTTCCTTAAACGTACAACTTTGTACACTTGTAAATATTTTCTTTACTTTTAGTTGTGCGCCTAATCTTTAGGGTTTAAGGCCTTGTACTTATTTACATTTTTTCCATTAGTGTTTTATGGTTTACTATAAATAGCAATATTTTGGAAGTAGCAACAACTTTTATCATCGTATCATTATCAATATTAGGAATACATTTTCATATATTTGTCTCTCATGAGCTTGTTAAGCTTATGCTTGATTTGAGTTTTGTTTGCTTTTTAATCTTTCTTGCATTCTTATCGATCTTCTTCAAAAGATTGTAGTGAACCCTCTTTTGGAACGGTGGTAAGTTACATCCTACTACCCCCTTCCTCCTTCCCCCTTTTTCGTATTAGAACCTCGATGATTGATTTAGAGTTCGTAGGTCACATCGAACCCTCTTTCAAGCTCAAATCTTGTTTGTGTTTGTGTTTTGGTATGTAATATCCATTCACATTTACATTTAAAACCCTTTACTCACTAACATCAATTGCATTATTTGACTCCCAAAGACCTACTTGTTGGATTTGTGTTCATTGCGTTTTGTGTTAGCCTTAATGACCTCTGATCTTTGGGTGGTGTTTTGTACCATCTTGGTATCAAAGCATTTGGTGAGACACGTGTATCAGTGTTCATCAAGCTCAACTTGTTGTGATGTGAACCAGAGCCAAGAACAGACAAGGCCGATTGCAAGAATGGGTCCTAGCTTGCCGAAAGCTTTAAATGAATGATGAGACGTATGCGAAAGAATAGGAAAAGGAAAAATAAGCAAACTTACGAACAACTCTAAAGGATATGATGCATCGGTGGAACTTTCGGGAACTCATGGCACAGCTTGATATGACGCACGAGTTGGTTCAATGAGGTTACTTGCCAGCTAGCTTTGCTTAAGGGTTAGGATACGAGTATGAAATAAGAAAATAAGCTTTGAGAGTAGTGTTTTCAAAGGAGTAAATTCAGTATATTGATGACGATACAAGATATATGACTACATGTACAGAAGGTATTGTCGAGTCTGATTTTTCGGTTTTCTATTTAAAATTGATTTCTCATTTTCTGATTAATGCTAAACCCTAACCCATTTAATATTAATCCTCGACTAAACAAATTGAGAAATTTCGGTTTTTTATTGAAAATTATTTTTGGAGTCGCCACCCAACCGAAGTCGAGAAAAGAAAAAGAAACCGTAACCAATTGGGTGAATTAATTACGATTTGGCTACCGGTCTTTGATTTCAAATTTAATGAAGAACCAGAGGGTTCCGAATTCGGGGGCTAACCTATTAAACCCTTAACAGGTACCACTATCTATTTACCGAAATTAAGATTATTTTTCTAATCACAATATTTAAAAAAAAAAAATAAATAAATAAAAGAACTTAAGTTTCTACATATTTTATCGTCGCTCCGAAGGTGCCTACGTACCCGCTAGCCGGGATCAGACGATCGTAGTTCTTTCAAAAAAATTTCTAGTGGGTTGGTTCTTTTTATAAAAAATGATTGGTTGAATTTACGTTTTTATTAACCATTTTATTTTTATTAAGAAAAATCCCTAGAAGCCTAATTTTTATTCCTAATTATAAAAAAAAAACCTATAAACCAAATTTTTGAAAAGTGCCAAATTAAAATTTTTATTTAAAAATAACTAAGTGATAATTTTTTTATTTTCAAGAAAAACCCTAAAGATTTTATGAAATATACAATATTCTACATGATGAAACTTTTATATAGAAAAGATGCTTAAAACATTAAAAAAAGAAAGAAAGAAAGAAAAAAAAAATTTCCTAATTATAGAAAAGATGCCTTAATCATAGAAAAGATATCTAAATCATAGAAAATATGTCTAAACTATGAAAAAGATTTTTAAACCATAAAAAAAAAAATCTGAATCATAGAAAAGATGTCTGAATCATAAAAAAGAAACCTAAATCATGAAAAAGACATCTAAACTATGAAAAAAGACATCTAAACTATGGAAAAGACATCTAAACTATGGAAAAGATATCTAAACTATGAAAAAAACATTTAAATTATAGAAAAGATATCTAACCGTAGAAAAGAAGTCAATTAAAGATTTTTTTTTATTTTATCAACATCAAAATGATTTTTTAATTTAGAAAAATTATATATTTTATCGTCGTCCCGAAAGTGTCTACGTACCCGCTAGCCGGGATCAGACGATCGTAGTTCTTTGCTTTTAAATCTTTAGTATGTTGGTTGATTTTAGTTTTGAAAACCATTTAAGTTTACATTTTAATTTATTCGGTTTATGAAAAAAAATCTAAAAGCGTCCTAACTCTTGAGTGTTATTGTTTTATAAAAAATTTCGCTAAAAGTCCTAAAATTTTGAAAAATTCATTAACTTTGTTTCAAAAAACGAGTTTTCTTAGTGGGGACTCCTAGAAATATAATACTAAGGAAAACATCTAAGTTAAAATGTATATCTATATTATTGTTACATAACCACCTAAAATATAATATTCTTAACCTAAAATATTCACATATATGCTATGTTACATGACTAAAAATCCAAATAACAATAATATAACATAACAATAATAAATAGATAATTAATTAAATAGTAAAAATCTGATAAAGATCGAACCTGATGTTCTTTGGCAGTAGCTAGGCGTTTGGTTAGTAGTAGCAGATTTGGGGTTGGCGAGGCAAATCTGATAGACAGCGATGTGTAGCGATCGTCGGAGTTCAAGGTGTATCTGTCGTCGTGGACGTTGCTGCTGTAGGTAGTGTCCAGCGATGGCGTCAAAGCAAGATCGTGGCTGTGGGTACACGAATGGCCGCCACTAATATTGGTTGGTGATCGGTTGATCGAAGTGTGTATGATCTATGGACGTGAAGGGCTGTTGTCGGCTGGCTGTATTCATGTGCTATGGACGTGAAGGGCTGTTGTCGGCTGGTTGCGTGGATCTGCTGCTGTTTGTTGGGTGAAGCAGTGCATGTTGAGACTCGAACCCGTAACCTCCAATTAAATCCACTTAAATACTCCGCTACTTATCCATTAGGCCGTTGACCTATTTCTTAACATTCATTACTATTAAATTATATTTAAACTATTTGAATCCCTAAACTAAAATTAACATTAACATTAAACTAATTATTCCTAATATAAATTACTTCCTACAAATCTACGAAATCTTTATAATTTTTCCTTTTCTTATTTTTTTGGTATTTTCATTATTTGTTAATATCTTTTATTATTTTTGAATTAGGACCCTTTTTGTAAAAATAAAAATAAAAACTAAAACTATGGAAGGGCAAAAATTAGGTGTCTACAGGTATTTATGTAAACCCTAAAGCCAAGCCAAGTAACCATAGGTTTGAACTTAAAACCCAAGGTTTAGGACGATCGGCTAAAGGATTCGATCAAACCCAAATTATAAACTATTTAACAAAATACCAGTAAAAATGACCCTGTAAACTTAAATTTAAGAAAGTGAGTAGTAAAATAAGAGACTATAAAATTTTCAAATTTTAAGCATAATAACTACTAATTACTAAAAAGGCAAAAAGTGTAATATAATAACTAATAAATTAGTAGAGATAGATTATATGTATACTAAAAATTTTAGAATGACCAAAATAATATTTAGGAATGTTTACGTGTACCCTACATGTATTTACGTGTAGATAAAAATACGCGTAATTGCTAAAATAGGCCGAAAATTAAGTAAATAATTAAAGAAAAATACAAAATAATTATAAAAAAATCAGAAAAAAATCAGAAGGAGAGGTCTGCAACTGGATTAGGTCGTGACTGAAAAGAAAAAAAATTGGCCAATAAAAATGTGCCAAACTAAAAGCCTAAAATTAAGGAAATGGGCAAAATCACATCAAATTAATGCACATTAATTACTATGTTTGTCTATAAATAAGGAAAAAATTCACAGAAGACATTTGGATAGTTTGTAATCTGAGAAAAATCGAAACACAAGAAAAATCGAGAGAAATTCCAGAAAAAAAAAAAAAAGAAAACTGTGCAGATTAGTAAGGTGAACTGGAACCACCACCCACCACCACCTGGGACCGAACCACCACCACCACCCTACCCTAGGACCAGCGTCTGGACCGGCCGACAGCCTTGGACCGGGTTTGGACGGCCAGAAATCCTTGAACCGGTTAGTCATTTACTCATCCCGATTTTTGTATAATTTTGTAAAATTAGTTATTTTGCCCAGAAAATTATGAAACTTGTTATTCTGAGGTTTTATTGTATGTAGATTTAGGGAAAAATATTGATTTAGTTTAATTATGTCTGGAAATATAGGGTTCTTAAGAAATTGATCAAAACCGAGCATGATTAAACCGGAAATTAAATAGGCTTAGGGATGTAGTTTGGGGCTCAAAATTTTTCTGCAGGATTCTCATATGATTTAGAACAGTGCTATGAAGCCCTTTTTTTTAAATTAATTTTCAAAAATTTTAAGTTAATTTTTAGCCCTAAAATGATGGTAAAATTGGGTGATTTGGGATTAATTAGGTAATTAGGATGTTAATTACTGATTTGGATCTTGATTAGATGATTAAGGAAGTTAATTTCTGCAGTGGAACCCTAATCCTAGCTTTTAGGTACTAATTATGGTTAATTAGGGAAATTAGGTAAAGAATATGAGAAATTAGGAATATGTGAAAATATAAATTACTAAATTTAAAAAAATAAAGTTATTTAGATAATATTATAATTGAAATCAGAAAAATAATAAATCGGAATTAATATTTAATTTTAAGTAAATATCTTAAAATGTAAGATTTTTACACCTCGGGAATAAATCCGATATCCCAATTAGGGTTAGTGTGTACCGAATAGTTAGAATACCAAAATTACGACCCAATAGGATATTTGAATACCCGAGCATAAGGTGATTAATGTCACATTGGGATTCGAGCCTAATTACGACCTAGGAATTAAAACTAGAATCTAGTTTAGGAACCGAACCCCGAAATAAAATACAACGAATTACTAATACGTTGTAGGTATACATGAGGAAAATGAGTTACATTATAAATTAGAATAAGAATCCATAAAAAATAAGTACTAAAAGGACCTCTTTGCATTATAGGACACCCAGAAACAAATCAGCTCGCAATTTGAGGATCGAGCGACCGAGCAAATTCCAGTAAGTTGGGTTATTGCTTATTGTAATAGAGTACTAGTTTTGTAGTGCTCGGAGACTTAGGCTTGTATATGCTTGTGATTGTAAGTAGTTTGCGCATGTGTGATGTATCTGAATTCGTGCTGGAATTTGTGCTGTGAGTGATTTTGTGACTGATTGAATTGTTGTGGACTTGTTTGAACACCCTAACCGGAATTCAATCTTAGTCGACCGTAATAACCGAAAACGTCATGCATTGCAACCCGTTAGGGGATCATAGGACTCTCCAACCAAATACCGACCCCTTCGAAAGGGATAGCGCAGGATTGCAAAATGGTCCCTTCTTCATCCTCAGTCGAACTAAGTGACAGGAGAGGAGGTCGCGGCTGGGGTGAAGTCAATGGTTCGAAGGTAGTCGCGGGAGGAGCGAGGTCTCCATTGTACAAGCCTGGGTTTGGTTGTGAGCTGCTGCATAACATGGAACTCCTCAACCCGGATCGGAGCGGGTGAAATTTCTCTGATTTCACAACGGACCGGACTACGTTGTACGATGACACTTGATTGTTGCATTGCATGAAAATAATTGTTTGATAATCCTGTTTGTGCTTGTATGCATTCATGAGTCTCCAATTCAACTTACTGAGCTGTAGTTGCTCATACCCTTATAGATCCTTTTGCAGGTTCTGATTTGTAATCTCTTCAAGTACCATGCCGCCCTACAATTATCCAGAGGTTAGTCTTGTTGAAGCCAGGGGTGTGAGGATCAAGTTATTTAGCTTAATGTGTAACTAGACTGACCTTGTAGTTAAAGGATGAAGACTGTTAGTTATTCTGTAAATTAGTAAACTGTAGTTGTTATGTAAATCTTCCTGGGAAGCTCTGTGGACTTATTTATATGATTATCTATGTTTAATAGTAATTTGAGTTACTCATCATATTTGTAGTATAATCATTAATCGAACTGTTTACTTCAAAGCGAGTGGTCGTCGACGCCTTGTGTAGATTATCTCTATGGTAGGAACTGTGAGGCCAGTTTCTATCATAGAATGGTTTACACGGCGGGACTGTTGCGACTTCGCGACTTCGGGGCGTAACAATTTATACCCAAGAAATTAGGGCAACTTACCTAAAAATGGAAAAGACAAAAATAGTATTATCCTAAAGAAGTAATGTATAAGGAATACAAAGGGTAAAAACGAATATTTCGAGAAAAGTAATGATTAAGTACAACAGATTCTCTAAGTGGCTTGGATATGTAGAGGTAATGCATTGGTTATGCTATTGGAAGATGAAGACAAATTAGCATAATTAGGATAGGTGGCCAAGTAGGGGTGCCGGGCAATAGTAGACTCATCCGAGAAGGAATGGCTAAGGATTCATGCAGGATCTCTCGACCTCTCGGTATTAATGTTGCCGAGTTGTAGATTGGCTCAGATATACTAAGCAGGAGTGAGTGAGATGGCCAGTCTGTTAGCAGAGCAATCATCCATTAAACAAATAACTTCCGAGAGACATGAAATCACTCAGTTTGACATTAGGAATTGATCGATAGACATGATTTGTTCAACCTCGATAGGAGCCGGTTGGAGAAGGAGAACTTGCCATGTTAAACCTTCGAGGCTTTGGGCTTAGCTATGAATTAAGGGTCCAGTAGCCTGATTCTTATTATTCTATCCTGGTTGATTTGGATTTGGGATCAAGTCCTGTTGGTCTTCGTTTGGTGTTCCTTCAGGGTGATAGGGACTAAGGTTGGCAATGTTGAAGGTCTTAGAAACCTCATAATCGTTTGATAGCTTTAGCTTATAGGAGTTGTCATTGACTTTTTGTAAGATTTTAAAGAGGCCTTCAGCTCGGGTAGATAGCTTGTTCTTTCTTTTGTTCGGGAACCTCTCCTTACTCAAGTGTAACCATACTATATCTTTAGGCTAAAACTGTGCTAATTTCTTCCCCTTGGCTCTTTCTCCCATTTTCTTAATAGCTTGGTCTATTTGTTGAGTAACCTTCTCGTAGATGTACTGTAAGGATTAGGCTCAGGCTTTTGCATTAGGATCCTCTTGCTTAGGCAGGGGCGTAATCGAGAGACAATTTGTGATTAAAACCATAGACGACCTTGAAGGGGGTCTGTTTGGTGGTGTTATGCTTTGTTCAGTTGTAGGTGAATTTTACTGTTGGTAAATAGACATCCCAATCGGTTAAGTTCTTCCTTATGGTAGCTCGGAGCAGCGATCCTAAAGTGCGATTGATCGCCTCTGTTTGGCCATCAGTTTGGAGGTGATAGGAAGTATTGAATAGTAGTTTAATCCCCATATGTTGCCATAAAGTTCTCTAGAAATGGCTTAAGAATTTTAGATTTTCGTTTGAGACTATGCTTCTTGACACGCCGTATATTCGAACAATTTCCTACAAAAAGAGAGAAACAATAGCCAAAGCATTGTTAGTCTTAGAGCAAGGCACAAAGTATGCCATCTTATTGAATTTATCTATGATGACCATTACAAAATCTTTGCTTCGTGCTGTTCTTAGAAATTCGAGGACAAAGTCCGTCCTTAACTCAATCTAAGGTCTGGTCGGGAGAGGCAAAGGCATTACTTTTCCTTACTCCGTGCAACATTTAGCCCTCTTGCATATAGTACAGGCCTCAACAATTTGGTGTACGTCTCGCCTCATTTTAGGCCAATAGAATCATCCATTTAGAAGCTCGTATGTCTTTCTCTCCGTAAAATGTTTGGAGAGTCCTCCATCATGGGCTTCTCTGATAAGTCCTCCATTGTGCACTTCGAAATAAGTATCCATCTTCTACATGATATTCGTCTATTGTTCTTCCATCGACACAACCCCTAAGTATGGGTTCGAAGTGTGGGTCCTTAGAATACTATTGTTTGATACTTGCAAACCCAAACAACCTAGTCTGTAGTTCAACTAAGAGCGCATATCTTTTTGAAAGAGCATCTACAATTATGTTGTTCTTCCCTTATTTATACTTAATCACAAAATTGAATCCCTTAAGGAATTTAATCCACTTTGCTTGTTGTTTCAACAATTTAATCTAACTTTAGAGGTACCCCAGAGACTCATGGTTGTTGTAGATAACAAATTCTCTTGGTAATAGGTAATACTGCTACACGTAGAGCGCTCGGATAAGAGCTGAGAGTTCTTTGTCGTATACAGAGTAGTTCAGTTGAGGTCTTCTGAGCTTCTCGCTATGGTAGGGAATTGGTTGACCTTTTTGCATTAAGAGAGTACTTAAACCAATGCTTGATGCGTTACATTCCAACTTAAATATCTTCTCAAAGTTAGGTAAAGCTAGTATTGATGCGGAAGTCAAATCTTTCCTTCACTTCTGCAAAACTTCCTTCCTTTTTTTCTCCCCATTTAAATTCAATGTTCTTTTTCGTCAACCAGGTAAGTGGTACAGCTATGGTATTGAAATTCCTAATAAACCTTCTATAAAAGGATGCTAGTCCGTGGAAACTTCTCAACTCGCACAGGTGGTTAAAGTCAACCACTCAGCAATTACTCGGATCTTCTTAACATCTACTCCTAAGCCTCCTCCTCCTACTATATAGCCTAGAAATACCACTTTCTCTTGGCAAAAACAATACTTCTTTAGATTGTCGAATAATCTCTCAGCTTGTAGTACATCTAATACATTATGGGGATGCTCATAGTGGCTCAGCTTGTCGACGTTGTATACTAGGATGTCGTCAAAGTACACCATGACACACTTCTCATTCAATCTCATAATACGTGGTTCATTAGTTGCATGAAAGTGCTTGGGGTATTCGATAAGTCAAATGGCATTACTATCCACTCATAGAGTTTATGTCAAGTTTTGAAAGTAGTCTTCCACTCGTCTTTTAGTCTCATCCGAATCTAATGGTAGCCATACTTCAAATCAATCTTGCTAAAGACCTTAGCTCCACTCAATTCGTCTAGCATGTCATCTAACTAAGGGATCGAATACTGGTACTTAATTGTGATCTTATTCATGGCTCAGCTATCAACACACATTCGCTAGGTACCATTCTTTTTCTGCATTAGGAGAGTTGGAACAGTATAAGGACTTGGACTCTCCCTTACATACTCTTTCTTTAGTAGTTCATTAACTTGTCATTGGAGCTCATCAGCTTGTTCGGGATTCATTCAATAAGTTGGTTTGTTCAACAAGGTAGTGCCAAGCATTAAGTCAATATGGTGCTCAATGCCTTGAAATGGTGGTAAACCTTCTGAAAACTGCTCTAGGAATAGGTTAGAATATTTGTCCAATAGCTTTCTAACCTCATCAAGTAGTTCATTCCATTCGTTTAACTCTAGTAGCCTCTTGACCAACACAAAAGTTGGCATGTCGGCTTTTATGGCTTTTTGAAGCTCGGCTTTACTTAATATTAAAGCCTTCTTGGGTCCCCGAATAAGTCTAGCTTGTAATTTGCTAACTTGACTCGGTGTCATGGCATTCAAGGTAACCTTCTTTCCATCTTTTTTGAATACATAGGTGTTTCAAAATCCATCGTGCATAACCCTTTAGTCAAAGAGCCATGGTTGGCCAAGTAGCACATATGAAGCATATATGGGTAGTATGTCATAAAGGATCTCGTCGGAATAATTTCTAATAGAGATTGGTAGTAGTATTTGGTGAGTGACGAGTGATATGTAGTGCCCCTCTCTCGTTCAACCAATGTAACTTGAAAGGCTTTAGATGTACTATAGTTAACAACTTCAACTTCTTGATTAGATCGACAGATGCTACATTGGTGCAACTATTACTATCTACAATGAGTGCACACAACTGATCATTCACCTTGCACGTAATATGGAATAAGTTCTCTTTCTACTCCTCCTCATATGAGGGATCTAAACCCATTGTATGCTGTACAACTAGAATTAACTTATCCAAGTCCTCTACAAACATATCCTCCTCAATTAGGTCGACATCTACATTAGCCTCATCTTTCATTTCTTTCTCCTCAGGTTCCTCATCCATGCTATCTACTTTGACCTTTAGGGTAGCTCCCTTGATAGTGATGATTCTTCTATTTGGACACTGGGTAGCCATATGTCCAAACCCTTGGCAGTTGAAGCACTTGATCTGGCTCGTCTTCTTACCATATCCCTTTCTTTTCTTGTATGTTTGAGTCGACGTGTCATCGTTAGGTCGGCCCTTCTATTTGGCTCGAACGTCAACCTTTCTAGTCAGCTTGGTACTTGATTGAGCTCGAAAACTTCCTTGGCCAGGTCAGCTCAATTGACTAGGTTGGCTTGTTGGGGGTCGGGTTAGCATTTTGCTTCCTCTTTGCCTTCCATTTGTTGGGCTATCCGTATAGCCTCATCCATTGTAGTAAATGGTTGGAGTTCCATAATATCTTAGATATCACTTCTCAATCCAGTAAGAAACTTAGAGACTATTGGTTCCTTTACTTCATAGCGAATTATAAGCATTTGGTATTCTTAGACATACTCGTTAGTAGTTTAGCCTTCTTGCCTTAGCTCTTAAAGTTAAGCAAAAGTGTCCTATAAAAAGGTATCCAGTACAAATATATTTTTTATTATTCTCTTCATTTCAGGCCAAGTATTAATCTCCCTATATCCCTCTCGTCTTTTCATGACCTGAAAGTTCTTTCACCACATGATGACATATCCTGAAAACTCAACAGCAGCAGTCCTCACCTTCTCTCGGTCTTCATATTGGTAATAGTTGAAAACTCGTTCAACTTTCTCCTCTTGATCCAAATAATCATCTGCACTCCCAAAACCACTAAAACTTAAAATCTGGAGCTTTACATGGTTGGCAGCTCGAGGTATTCTAGTTTGTTCTTCTTCTTCTTCGTGCTCTACTTCTTCAACATCATCTAATTCCCCCAAATCAATCCTTCGTCGAGCTCTCCACCTACTACTCTACCTTGCACTTATCGAGCTGGGTTCTATCCTCTAGCAAGTCGAGCAGCTTATGGGGTGTTTTATATAGCCTCAGTAGGTCAATAAGCCAACACATGAACTACTCTAGTTAAATCAATTAGGAGGTTAGCCACCTCATTAAGCCTCTTGTCCATATTCTAAGGGGTACCTTGGGATTGTCGGCCATGGTGGACAACACCGTTGTTTTCATCCCCAATACCGGCATTAATACTTGGGTTTGTCATTTTTCCTTAGCAAATTCGATTCCAATCTTCAAGTTTGAGCTACAACTGACACTATTTCTTCAAATCTAACAACATAATACACTCTTTGCAATAACTGTCAACTAAGTTGTAGTATAGTAACAACACTAACAAATAAACTATTAATATAGAACTTTCTCTGTTTTCGAATGTTTGAAATAGGATAAAACAGAGTAAACATGAGAATAAGTGACTCTACTCTCCTACTTACAAGAACACTTCTATTGAATCTCTACATAACTATGACATACTACTATAAGAAGCACTACTTCACAATAACAAATGCAACTTACCTAAACGAAATCTTCACTTTGATACCAAGATGATGCGGACCTGAGCCAAGTATATATAAGGATGGTGATAAGAATGGGTTCAAGCTTGTTGAAAGCTTGAAATGAATGATGGGACGTGCGCAAAAGAACAGGAAAAGGAAAAATAAGTAAACCTATGAATAGCTCCAAAGGATATGACGTATCAGTAAAACTTCCGAAAACTCACAACATAACTCGATATGGCATACGAGTTGGTCTGTCGAGTTTATTTACTACCTAACCTTACTTAAGGGTTAGGATAAGAGTATGAAATAAGCAAACAAGCTTCAAGAGTAGTGTTTACAAAGGAGTAAATTCAGTATATTAATGATGATAGGAGATATGTGGCTACATGTACAGTAGGTATTTATACCTGAGAAATTAGGGAAGCTTGCCTAAAAATGGAAAAGACAAAAAGAGCATCTAAAAACGAATATTCCAGGAAAAGTAATGATTAAGAACAATAGATTCTCCAAGCGGCCTGGATACATAGCAGCAATGTATTGGTGATGCCATTGGAAGATGGAGACAAATTAACACAATCAGGATGGGTAGTCGAGCAAGGGTGCCAGGCAATAGTGGACTCATTCAAAAAGGAATGGCTAAGGACTTGTGCAGGATCTCTCAGCCTCTTAGTATCAATTTTGTTGAGTTATGGATTGGCATGCTAGGCAGGAGTGAGTACGAAGGCCAATCTGTCAACATAGCAATCATTCATTTAGCTAATAACTTTCGAGAGACATCAAATCACTTAATTCGGCATTAGGAATTGATAGACCGACGTGATCTGTTTGGCCTTTGCAGGATCCGGTTGAAGAAGGAGAACTCGCCACGTCAGACCTTCGAGGCCTCGGGCTCAACTATTAGTTAGGGGTCTAGTAGCCTGATTCTTATCACATTGGGTTTGTTATTTCCTATTGATTTTTGTTGTTTTGTAGTATAGTTGTTAGTGGTTGTATTTGTGGTATTATGTTATCCGTATTAGGTTGTTGGGTTGTATAGCAATAATTTTAGTAGTTGTTTCTAGTTGTAATCTATTCTTAGTAGTATTGTAGTAGTTGTCACAGTATCTGTCAATCGTAGGTAGTTATGGAAATTGAAGTTATGGTGGTTCTCAAGTAGTACTTGCATTGAATGTATTACATGCTTGTTGAAATTTCCCAGTGAGCTTTGTACGGAATAACAATGTTGGAAGATAGTGTGAATATCATTGGTAATAGTTATCATGGTGGCTTGAAGAGGTGTGTTGATAACTTAGAATACCAGATTCAAAATCTTATAAACTCTATCTAAGAGCTCACTGGATTAGTGAGAGGTTGTCGATGTGTTGGCCGTGGTGAAAGGCATAATTGAATGTCGACTAATGGAAGTGAATCTAATGAGCCTGATAATGATGAACAATAGTCTAGACAAGCTACCGAGCCTTGAAGAAGGGAACATCGAACTGATCCGAAAAGGAATAATGATGAGAATAGTGGCTTCAAGGCGAACCAAAGAGCTTGGAGAAGAGAATAAGAGCAAAGAAGAGATTTGGCCAAGTAGAACTCCAATTGAAGTGGTAGATCCGGGGTGACTCGATCAGCTTAGAATAGAATGGTTGAGCCTTAAACTCCTAATCAATGACTTAAAAACATTAAGCTTAAGTCACTAGCCTTTAGTGAAAGTAGTTAACTTGAGGAATTCTTAGATTAGGTTGCTCGAGTAGAGAAGTTATTCAAATGCTATGAATGTGATGATTGGACCAAAGTTAAGTTAGCTTCATTGTCTCTTGTTGAGTACGTAAGTTTGTGGTGGGATAAGTTGATAGCTAAGTAGGATGCTAAGAGAGAAGAGCTGATCAAAATCTGGAGATTAATGAAAAGATTGATGAATCGACGATTTGTGCCTACCTATTTCAAGCAAGAGATACTTCATGCTTTCCAACACTTGAGGCAAGGTTAAAATAATGTTGACAAGTACTTGTAAGAGTTCGAGATCTTGATGATTAGATGTGAGATTGCTGAGCCTCAGAACCGAACTAATATTAGGTTCCTAAGTGGACTTTAAGATGATATTCCTAATGTGGTTGAGCTACAATCGTTTAATTTATTAGACGAGTTGATCAACTTAACCTTGAGAGTAGAATGTTGGAGGAGAAGAAGGTACTAAAGGCTAACTAGCCGACCTCAACAATATAGCCCTGAGCTTGAGAGGAGTGAAGAAAAGAAGAAGCCTGAGAAGAAAAATGAGAATGGAGAGTCCAGCTAACTTGACTTAGCTAAGAGGAGGAAGGTAGAGAAGGAAAAAGTTCCTAGCACTTAGGCCCGAGAAGTTAAGTGCTTCAAGTGATTGGGATGCGGACATAATGCTTCCTAATGTTTAAATAAAAGAGTTATGATCTTGAAAGGAGAAGAGCCTAATGCTCAAGTGGAGAGCCAGAGTGACAAGAGCTTGGAAGGCAAGGAGGAAACAATAAACATTTATCTTGAGATGGGAGAATTCTTAGCCATGACGAGTCGATGAGTTGACTTGAAAGAAGACCTAGGTCAAACAGAGAACTTATTCTAGATTCGATGCTTGGTAAATGGGAAGACATGTTCCCTAGTTGTTGATAGGGGAAGTTGCATTACCATCATTTCTGCTAAGCTAATAACTAAGATGAAATTGTCGACCTACCTCCATACCTAACCTTACGAACTCAAGTGGTTTAATGATAAGGGATGTACATAAAAGAGCTTAGATGACATTCAAGGCAAGACAGTATGAAGATGAGCTTGATTGTGATGTAGTGCCTCTGAATGTAGCCAGATTCTTGGTCAACCTTAGGAATATGATTGGAGAGTGATCTATGAAGGCTTCTTTAATACTTATACAGTTTCGAAGGATGGTAAGAGCTATTGTCTAACCCCTATGAGTGTTGAGGAAATACAAAAGAGCCTAGCGCCCATGGTAAAGAAGAAGGGAAGAAGGAGCCTGTTCAGAATCTAAACACGTACTCATTACCTAAACTCAAGAACGACTTCTTTTAGACCTAACGGTGATGATAGGAATCGGCCTTCGACCCCTTCTAAGCTATGGTTGACTTGTGCAAAGTTAAGATCGACCTATCTTCCTTAAGGTTGAGCTGATAGGAAAAGTCTAATAGAAGGGAGGAAATCAAGACAGATAGGACGAAAGAAGCAGGAGTGTTGCTGACCTCCGAGGAGCCTAATGATTAACTAAACAAGGTTCTAAGGAAGAAGGTAAGCTTGGTGAACAAGAGCTCGGCAAGGAGCCTAATAGGTCTTGACAACCAACATGCAAGTTTACCAAATAAAGGTTGACCTCATTGGTAGCTCGGCTAAGCACGATAGGATTTCAGTAACCTTACCTTAAGCCAGGACATCCAACTGCTGATCTCACCCAGTTTAGATTTGACCAATTCCAGGGTAGCTCAGGTGACTCGCATGCCGACTTCCTTCCTTAAACGCATAGTTTTATACATTTGTCAATATTTTCTTTGCTTTTAGTCTTGTGCCTAATCTTTAAGGTTTAAGGTCTTATACTTATTTACATTTTTGTCATTAGGGTTTTAGGGTTTATTATAAATAGCAACATTTTGTAAGTAGCAGTAATAGCTTTTACCATCATATCATTATCAATATCAAGAATACATTTTCAGATAATTGTCTCTTGTGAGCTAGTTAAGCTTGTGCTTAATTATTGAGTTTTGTTTACTCTTTAATTTTTCTTGTGTTCTTATCAATCTTCTTCAAATGAATGTAGTGAACCTTCTTTTAGGACGGTGGTGAGTTACATCCCCCCTTCCATTAGAACCCCGAGTATTGATTTTGTGTTTGTGGGTCACATCAAACCCTCTTTCAACCTTAAACCTTGTTTTTATTTGTGTTTGTGTTTTGGTATGCCATATCCATTCACATTTACATTTAAAACCCTTCCTTCACTAACCTTAACTACGTCATTTGACTCTTAAATAACCATTTGTGGGATTTATGTTCGCTTGCATTTTGTGTTTGCCCCGACTACCTTTAGTCTTTGGGTGGTGTTTTGTATCAATACACATGTTGTGATTGGCACTTCAATGAATGAGATTCCCTGACAATTGTAAAATTCAACTTACACCTAATATTTGAAACCTTTGACAATCGAAAAGTGTCTATTCACACCTAACCACTTTGAGAAGCATAAAGGACATGCATAGAGTGCACAGGAGAATTGGTTAAAGATGGTCAAATTGTATTAGAAAATTGCTCTAATGAACAATCGGTAGCTTAAGGGCTAGCTTAGAAGGGAACTCCTTGCTAAGCTTAACTCCAATAGAAGTAGGATAAGCCCCCTTAACTAAGATATTAGACTTGGGACACCATTAAAAAAAGAGGCTCAGTACTCCTATGTAGTTCCTATAAGGGCTAATTCAACTAATCATTATGAGCAAAGTAGGACACATCGTGGGACTTAGATAAAGGAACTAATATTCTCAATTATCATGTAATAAATTTGTATAACCTAGACCCGATGAGTAATGGATTTATTTTTTAACTGAGCAACAAATGGTGTTAAAACTTTGCTATATACAATTTCCAGTTGTTTGTAAATATTGTTACATTATGTATATTTGATCATGCAATCATATATTTGTTAATTAACTTATTAGCCATTACTTGTATTGTATGATATGAGGAATATCTTACTAAGTTGATTGTAGCTTACACCTCTATCATGTTTCATTGTTGTAAAAGTCGCTATGACTAGTACTGAGTAGATCAATGCCTAGGGTTAGTGACTAGGATGTTGGGAAGATTGAGGAAAATAAATGCCACCAAAGTGTATTAGAAAAACCTAATAAGCGTCATGTTCATCTCTTATTGTGGTATATTAAGGGAACTGAATTCTACCCTTTGTGAATAAGGTTCCATCAAGAAACCATATTCTATTCTTATCTTAACCATGTCCATCTCCTGTTATGGTATCTAAACTCTAATCTACTATCACAATCTCTAAGGTTAGCATCTCTTAAAGATATTTGAACTTAGAAGGATTAAGAGAAAGCTTAGACTAAAAAGAGTTCAATTGAAGAGTAATGAGTTGATGACCTACCCCAAATCATCCTCATTGTCCAACTTCAATAAAAACATTCTATGGATCACCTGACCAAATCAGTTAAAGGATGCAGATGATTTAGTCCATAGAGAGCCTCGAAAACCAACCTCTATTATCATCTTGAGCTACCCATTATTCTTATTACAATTTTCACCCAAAACATTTCTATTTGGTAGAATTTAGTTTTACCCAATTTTAATCTTAGATTCTTAAAGTTCATATTCTAAATGGGTTTCACATATTTTTTTGAGGCAATGTCATGGTTTATACCTTAATTTTGTTGCTTTTTATAATTATACATCAGAAATTTCAACTTATTTAATTATACACTTAATTGAAAATCTAGTTATCATCGTTTACACCTTAGTTAACTCAAATTCATACCGTTAACCTAATCGGTATGATTAGCTAATTAGGTGGCTACCCACGGCCTTAGGGGGGTTACGTAACACTTCTAAGGCTATGTATGGTTACCAATGGTTGCTAGTGGGTCTTATAATCGACAATTTTTAAGGTGGTCGTAACCCATTATTTTGTAGAGGTTAGTTAGCGGTTACTTGTAAGAGGTTGTGCGACCTTCTAAAAGCTGTGAGCAGCCATCCCATTGGTTAATCGTGTGGTATTGCATTCACCACTCTCATAAGTCACATACTAATAAGAAAAATTAGCTCCTTTTTAAAATAGTGGAATCAATATGCTACTAATCGACCAAGCTACAAATTTTGATGAAAACTTGTGGAAATTATGAAAACTTTGGCAAGCGTACAGATCACTTAGAGGTATAAGGTGTTCTCCAAGGTCGTATTTCCCAAAGAAATGGTGTGCTAGCTCTCAGTCGTTTTAGTACTATTCATATCTAAGTAGGCCAAATAAAATTTGATTCTTTTATTAAACAAAACTCAACAACTATCTTGATGCGGATAAATAAGTGATTCCAACATCAAAAAGGACAAAGATATAATTTCTATTAGACTATCTACTTCTAAGAACAACTCCTAATTTAACAAAGCGTGGGATTCCAACACTCCAAAGATTACAATTAAGAACCAAGTAAATGAATTAACAAGAGATGTGATGTTTGATTTCTTCTATTGTTCGTATGCACATAGATTAAAGATTAATCCCAAAAGTGAAATCTTAACTAAATCAACATGTATCAACAAGTAATCCAAGTTAAACAAACATGGAAATGACTAGAAATCATACTTCACACATAATCCTAATCTATATACATTCCTTCACAAGTGAAATACATGTTCAATGCTTGAAACCCATAACTCATGTAACACACAATCACAATAAATAACATAAACACCAAATATTAATCCATTAACATTAAAAGATTCATAATTTTCAGGAATACAATGGGATTACAAAGTTAAACAACATCCAAAAACAATAAGAAATTGGGTAAAGAGAGAAATCACCTAATAAGAGGAGTTCTAATCTTCAACCTGTGTTGGAACAATGTTTTTCATGCATCTCGAGGTTGGAATTTGCTAAAACTAACTTAATCTAAGCTAAATCTAACCTAAAATAATTTAGAAGGTGAAACCTTAAAAACCATAGGGAGAAAAGAAGAAAGGAAGTCGAAAATGAAAGAAAATCACGCCTTTAAATGAGCTGTAAATTGCAGCTTTTTATATCAGGATGGTACTTGCATGACAGTAGCTAGGAGTACTTGCATGATGATAGCTAGGAGTACTTGCATGACGATAGATATTGTCATGAAGGCATCTGGAATTACCATTAGGAAGGCATTTAGAATTACCATCAAGATGGCATTGTCCACTTTTTGTGATACTTGCGAAGGTTCTATTTTGAACATAGGCTTGATGGTTTCTAGAATTACTGTCAAGCCAGTAGTTCTTGCTCTATGTCTTTATTATTATTATTATTTTGGGCTTCTCATGTAGGGGCATAGTAACCTTGAGACCTGCAATAATAAGCACAAAGAGCTTAAATTCTTCAATTACACATAATTTTTTAACATTAAAACAAAAAAATATGAATTATACTTGTGCTAAGAAATTATATATGATTTTAATGAAAATTCATATACTTGAGCTCAAAATTCTATTAAACCACATATGATTATTAGAGAAATCCTTTAACTAAGTGTGTGGTTTTACACATTTATCATTGTGCTGATTAGACGACGAGCAGTATGAATTGGAGTTAATTGATATATAAACGGTCAACTAAATTTACAATCGGATGTATAATTAGATAGGTTGAAACTTTAGATGTATAATCGTAAAAAGTAGTAACGTTGAGGTGTAACCAGTGACATTAACCTTATATATTTAGCTTATCTATTATATGTTTTTTGGTTTTAGTTTGTTTCATGTATTCTAAACGCTTTGGGTATATGCAAATTGTGCTTATTATTATTATTTGTGCTTCTTATGATTTGGCTAATCATTGCTTAATGAAATATGATTTGGATAGAAAGATGATTTTGTAAAGAAGATACATGCCTTAGTTCAAAGTGGATAAGAGTGTCTAATGAAGTTGTGCAATTAATGAGATTATGAGCTTATGGATGGCAATTGTCGTGTTATAGGAATATAAGCAGTTGAATTATAAAGTTGATTATTGTATTGGAGTAGGCTCTAGATATCTTTATTAATTCTAGTATAATAGTTGCATTGTATGCCTCGCTTTGGTTTTTAATTATTAATTGCTTAATTTAAATTAATTTTAGCACAGTTTAAGATAAACTAAATTCCTTTTTCATATAAAATTAATTTTTTAAGTATAATTAGAAATTCTAGTTGGATTGACATTTGAGATTTAAATATAAAACCAATTTATTAGCCTAGACTTTGCTTATTTAATAAAAGTGTTATTAATTTTTTTTTTGGCATCATTGTCGAGAAATGATGCACTAGTGATATCAATTTCTTCAAATACAATTTAAATTCAAATACTTAAGTTTAGTTGGTTTTCTTAGCTTGTTTTTGACTTTTACTTTTTTTTTTATTATTTTACCCTTTTTGCAGTTTTTGTCTTGTGTTATTTGAACATTTGTGGGTGTATTCTATTTCAGTTATTTCGTTATAGTTTGAAGCCTTTATGAGTACCGATATATTGAAAAGCAGATTGCAGATATTATGGATATTCGTTTGAGCTTAGGTTGATATTGCTCATTATTGCTGAATTTTCCTATTTCTTTTTCATCTCTTTAGTAAAATTCTTCGATTGGGCTTATTATAACTAGTTTGCTTGAAGGCCCAAGCAAAGAGGACGATGCTTGAAGTTAGTAAGAATTAGGGAGCTAAAAGGAGTGGAATAAGAAAGATTTTTCAACGGTAGGAATAATGTAGAAAGTGTAATATGCTAGGAGCATGGGGTAATTATGACATGCCTAATGTTAGAGATGTTTGGGCTAGTATATCAAAACCATCAATAAACATTAATTATAGGAAAATTATAAATAATCCTCTTAAATTTTAATATGGGTGCGAGTTTTTTTTTTTTTTTTTTTTGGCCAATACATGAGTGTGAATTTACCAATTGAACTTTTAAAATGTTAAAAGTCACCTCCTAAATTTTATTTAATTAGTAACATGAAGAACATTTGCCTACTTTATTTAAGAAAAAATGTTAAGATCAAAGTTTATGAGGTCTTAAAATATACTTTAATAATCCAATAGGGAGTTTTAGCACCAAAATGAAAATTTAGGAGGTTATTTGCAACTTATAGAGATTATTTACCAATAGTATAAAAGGTGATTTGTGACACATGAAATTTTAAAGTGTATATCACACATAAATTAAAAGTTTTGAGGTCCAGTATGCATTTTCTCTGTAAATTTTTCCAACTCAAATTAGCCTTAGTACAAATTGGTCCATTAAGAGCAACATAGGACCCCTATCACATTTTGCCACATATTCAAAACCTTGCAATTCCTCTAAAATTGATGTGCAGGTAGATCTATTTGTTTTCATTTCTTTAGAGGATAAAATTAAGGCATGACTTAAGGCTTAAGTTTCATGCACATTTACCAGTTGTGATCAATGATTCAAAGCTTTTCTAACTAAGTACTTCCTAGTAATACTGCTAAGAGAAATTATCAATGACTAGTTGTTTTGATGCTTAATACGATAATGAATAACTTTGTATAAAATTGTTACGACAATGAACAACAATAGTTAAGAGTTTTTAAATCATTTGCAAATTGTGTATTCAAGGTTATTTAGGGAAGCTTAGATTTTTAACAAGTACCCATTGAGAAGACTTAAGGTAAAGAACTCATAAACAAGTTCCCTTATCATTACAATTTGCTTAAACCTAACAACTCACTTGGTTTTCAAAAAGAATGAGAAATCCCCCACTTCAAGAGAGTGAATCGACTTTAATTTTAGCTATAGAGAGATTAACAAATATCATTATGGAGAGGTTTGAAAAAACTAAAGAGATTTGTTAGTAATTAAGTCCAATTAATCCACATATAGATGATTAGAAAAATGGCTAACCACTTAGCAACAACTTGCTTGGCAAATAATTCTAGATATTAGAGATTTTTGCTTTGCTATCAAATAGAGAGGTTAAAAGTACTAGTTTAACATTTGATTAAAAGAGAAGGGTATAGTGATAAAAAGAAGACACAATAGAATGGTGCAAAAGAAACGAGAGCATTATGGTTAGAAAGAATTAGATAAGAATAATAAACCCATTAAGGAGAACCCTAAGACTCGAAATGAGACCTTTATGTACCTTGATCTAACTAGGCTAAAGGAATCTCAAGAGGAAGAGAGTTAAAGGGAAATTTTCAAAATTTTAAGAGACTTCACATCAATATTTTATATGTAGAAGCTTTAAAGAAAATGATAAAGTATGTCAAGTTTCTTAAGGAAAGGGCAACAGGAGAAGGGTTGAGGATTGTAAGAAGATTATGTTAATAGAGGAGTGCACCAGGGTTATGTATTAACATTTGCTTCCCAAGCTTAGAGATTTAGGTAAATTCATCTTACCTTATGATATTGGAGGGATGCAGTTTTGAAAATGCATTATGTTATATGGGTTCTAGTGTAAATTTGATGGCATTTTCAATGTTTGAAAAACTTACATAAGAAGAATCAAATCAATGAGAAATGTGCTTATAATTGGATGATAAATCTATTAAGTAATCTAGAGTGATCATTGAGGGCGTTATTGTGGGAATACATCCATATGTATTTCCTATTGATTTTATGGTGATGGACATGGTGAAAGAACATCCAATCATATTAGGTTGATCGTTCTAAGCAATCTCCAGAGTATTGATTGATCTAAAGAATAGTAAGGTCATACTTAAGATTGGAAATGAGGAGATAGAACTTCAAATATATATAAGAGAAGTGGATGTAAAGATGAAAAATGCTAAAGGATTGAGGAACTTGGTAGAATTAGGATGTAAAGGCCAAAGGACACTAAGTAATTTAGAAGAGTATATACCTAAAGTAATGAGACTTGTTTTTAAACAATAAAATATAGAGCAAGATAGATGTGATAGTTATAAATTTGACCTACTATGAAGAGATTGAGGCAAGGTTCAGACCATAAATAAGCACATTATAGAAGGTGCATTATCTTTCAATCAAATAAACATGAAAGGACGTAACTAAACATTGTATACATTGTTGGTAGGTTTTAAATGAATGATTGATGCATGCATATACACATAATATGGATATTCTAGATACACAATGTCTAAGAAACTCTCATGGTGTATAGAGAATTTATATCTAATTATATAAATTAGAGATCAATATGAAATACAGTTAAATAACATTTAAATATCCTTAGATGATTACTAAGATCTTGTGGTAGCTAATATTTTGATGGTTAGAGGAAAGGACGTACATTTACTTTAATCTACCATATTATAATATAATGGATAACAAAGCTAAGTAGTCAATGCATTCTTTTAGCAAGAAATCTAGATTGAGATGAAGCAAATAAAAATTGGTCTCAAGAGGGCTCAAGTAATGTAGAATAAAGTTTCATCCAATCAACATTTTGTAAACTAAGTTTTTGTAAATGTCATATCAACAAAGCGTTGCATGGTGTAAATGCCATGAAGGACTTTTAACCTACAAAGGGTATAAGGCAAGGAGCTGCAATGTCCCCCTCGATTTTATCATATGCTTGAAAATACTAAGAGCCTCAAGAGAGAATCAAGTTTAGAGGTGTGAGATTGCTCTATCCCATTTCTTTACAGATGATCTCATAATTTTTTGAGAAGCCTCTCTTAAAATAGAAAGGATACTCTGAAAGTGATATTTAATCTCCATAACCAATCTAATCTAAACATTACCCACAAGAAACCAAGAGCAATTTTTTAAAAGAATGTTAAGGGATACATAAGTAATGAAATTGCAGATAATCAAGCAATGGTAACAGGTAAACTTAGAGTTGACATCTTTGAAACGTGAGCAAATCTTTATTCTATAACTCACTCATGAGACATCAACATCTTTGAAATGCTTTTGCCCATTATTGGAAATTCTTTCAACCATGTGGTCTTTTTCATATCCTTTGTCATTTGAGGTCTACTAAGTAACATTTAAGACTTTATTGAGATGTTTAATTTATTTGAAAATCATGATCCTCATACTTAATTGAGTAAATTTTTGAACAACAACAATGTAGTGACTAGCTTGGTATATAGTCCTAATGGCAGCTTTTTGGTTTATGACTTAGAAGATGGGAAGATTTGAGTGAGGGATATAAAATCATAAACTCTTGCTAATGTGTTTGGGCACAACGAAGGTATAAATACTACCTACATTCTTATAAGCTTCACAATTACAAAAATAGTTAGACCCATTTACTTAAAAAGTATTTTCTATGGCTATGTTTTCATCTAATTTAGGCATTTTACTATTTTTGTTTGAATTATTATTATGCGACACAAGCCTTGTGTACAATATTATTGTGAGAAAACTAGATGAGCAAGAATCATCAAGAGGGGATGAATAAAACTTAAGGTATGATAAGTTCAAAAGTCATTCAAATGCATCAATTTTTAATATTGATCGCTTAAAACTAAAGGTATGATAAATAAATAAATATTTTTGGTTTTCATATTTTTTTATGATATTTTAACAACAATTTGAAATACTTGCTAATGACGTCTTATAATAATCAAGGGACAGGGGGTAAGGTGGGAAACGTGATTATTTATTTGCTATTTTCTAGACTTTAGCATCAAGTATCTTCCACTACATGTAAGACAAGGAAAAAAAAAAAAAAACTAAAGTCAAAAGTTTAAAAACACAAGTTAGAAGAATTGAGATAGAAGCCAGAGTGTAAGTGGGGCATGTTGACATATGTAAGTTATTATGCAGGTGGCTTCCCCCAAGTCTCTTTGCATGGCAACAAAACATTTTCTACTACATCTAAGATGGAAGGTCAAGAAGTTGATCTTGTGATAACAACAGTATATTACATAGTTAAAAACCTAACTCCTGTGAGCTAGTTTCTAACCCATTAGTACGATGCCTTTCTAGTTTGTTAAGTGATAGACTTCTAGTTCTTCTAGTTCTGAATAGAGGATTATCAAGGCAAAAGTAAATAAACTAGAAATCGTATTACTAGGTTGGAAACTAGTGAATAGGAGTCAATAGATTTTTAACTACACAATACATTCTTGTTATCACAAGATCAACTTCTTGACACTTCATTTCGGATACAACAGAATATGTTTTATTGCAATGCAAAAAGACTTGCATATGTCGACATGCCCTCACTTGCGCTCACCAACTTCTATCTCGATTTTTCTAACTTCTAGCTCATGTCTTTAAATTTTGACTTTAGTCTTTTTTTCCCCATCTTAGACACAACGGAAGATACTCATTGCTGAAGATGAATATACAATCCTAAAAATAGCAAATAAATCATCATAGGTTTTTTTCTTTCCTTGATTATTATAAGATGTAATTAACAAGTATTTTAAATTGTTGTTAAAATATCATAGAGAATTATGAAAACCGAAAAGATTGATTTAATTTATCATACCTTAAGTTTTAAACGATCAATATTGAAAATTGAGGTGCCTGGATGACTTTTGAAATTAGCTCCCAACTTTGGTAGGACGGTCCATCCCCTCTTAATGATTCTTGCTCATTTGGTTTTCTCACATAATATTGTACATAGCGCTTGTATCATATAAAAATAATCCACACAAGAATAGTTATATGTGCAAATTAGATAAAAGCCAGCTATAGGAAATACTTTTCAAGTAAAGGGCTCCAACTATTTTTGTAATTATTAGAGCTTATAAGAACGTGGATAGTATTTATACCTTCATCATGTCCAAAAACATTAACAATAGTTTGTGATTCCATATCCCACACTCAAATCTTCCCATCTTCTAAACTACAAACCAAAGAGCCTCTACCAAGACTAGACGCCAACCTAATTACTGCATTATCACAACCCAAAAATTTACTCAATTGAGTATGAGGACCACAATTTTCAAATAAATTGAACATTTCCATAAAGCCCTAAATGTTACTCGGTAGACCTTAAATGACAAAAGATACAAAAAAGACCACATAGTTGAAAGAATTTCTAATAATGGGCAACAACTTTTCAAAGATGTTGATTTCTCATGGAGTAAATAACATAATAAAGATCTGCACACATTTGAATAATTAAAGAAGTCAAAGGAAAGCTGGAAAAGGAAGATTAAACATGTACTAAGAGAATAGCTGAGTGAAGACTATGGAACTAGGTGGGTACCTCCACTACCATACTAGGTCTTCCTTTGTTAGAAATTTTAAGGCACAGCTAACAAACTTAGCCCTTTTGGGGTTGTCTACTGGCATTAATTTAAGGGCAGATTTGGTGCGAAAAATATCTAGTAGAGTACTCAACATTTAACAAAATCATTTTCTCGGTGCACACTTGGCTGTATTATGATAGGTTAGGCAAGACATTCTTCATTATCTGTTTCATTGGGTAAGGTAAGGCTCTTCATTATATGTTTCTTTTACAGCAAGATCACATTATCCAGAAATATGTAAAACGGGGGAACCTTCTACAAACTCTACGTGTTTCATCACTCTTTTGGCGTGATTCCAATCATGTCGAATCTACTCTATATTGGTTAAAAGAAAGCTTAAAATGAAATCGCAGAGGACTGATTTATCATATGAGAACTCATCCAAGAAAATATACACCTGACGGTTACTTTATGGAATCCTCGGTTGTTGCTTGATCATCTCTAGATCGACTAACAACTTCCCCAGCCGTTGAATTCATCTCATTGAAGTTCCTTTTCTTCGATGAGGAAACAGGTGTCTCTTTTTTATGCTCATCTTCACAATCCCTTTCTATGGCTTTGCCTTCACTGTCTTCATTTTGCCTGTCTAACTCTGCTTCAACACTTGGGGATGGAAAAAGTGGGGGTTCTTTGCCACTCAACCGACAGAAAACTCTCTCAACAATGTCACTTATTTCTTTTCCTAATCCGTTACTATCCACAATTAGCTCCCAAACTGACTTTGATGCTTTCTCCAGCACAGGGCCCCTGTAATGAAGAACCATCTAGTAATAACTTTCATGGAAAACTTAAATAGCAGCACTGCAGCATAGAGTAATACTAAAATGGATGACTATTCAACTATTCCACAATGATTATCTCACTTATGTATCTTGAAGAATTAAACAATAACAGTGCCATAACTATCAAAAAGACACAGGAAAAACAAATGATATAGCTTCTAACACAGCTAAAGCAAAGAATCCATAAACAGAGTTGGGATTTTCACACTAAGAAACCACTTACTCTAGTTCCTGGCGCAGCGCATCAAATAGTTCTCTCTTGGTCTGTTTTTCAGCCCCTGGTGTATTAAGAACTTTGCTCTGTTCTGCCATTTTGATGGTAGTATTTTTCAGCTCTTCCTGCAGAACCGCCCTTACATTTTAGTGGACAAAAGATGAAACAAGCTAATAAAGGGTGAGGGAAAACAGCAACAGGACTGTCACATGCACTAATTTTTCAGTCAAAAACCATGGAAAAAGTTATTTTTCCTGATAAAAGAACGTTAATTTCTTCAACAAGCAAAGAATTGGCAATTTGACTTACTGAAAAAAGAATCAACAATTTTTACACGGGCAGGAAGTCATGGATGCATGTTCTGTTGGTTGTAATAATAGCTCACCAAACCAACAAGGAGAGACGAGAAATCTTTTCTTATCATTTCGTGATAAGATTTGACATACTTTTACATCTCGGATAAATCCGAGAGAGAGAGAGCGAGAGAGAGAGCATGTTTCTGGGAGGAAGGGGAAGAAGGAAAAAAAAAAAAAAAAAGCGCAAAAAGCAAAACAAACACCTTCAGCATCTTTATGTGCAATGGTCAATGGCACCTTTTATTTTACGATCAAGCATAGGTTTTATGCAAATACTATGACAACACTCAAGCCTTACCCCTACCATATAAGGTTGGGTATATGGATCCTGCTTAGCCATTAATAGAAAACATATTCATTTTCATTAAAAAGGTCTTACATTGGCTATCGACCTAACGCAGCCCTCCTCCTTCACCGTGGTTACCTAAGCAATGTTGGGTTTAGTGCAAATAAAACTATTTTATTTGGTGAAATAAGCACACATGCAGTTAAATCTTACTTTATATTATGACAAAGAATGATAAGTCCAAAACAAGGCATTGTCAATGTGTGTGTGTGTGTGCGCACGGGTGCACGGGCATACGTGTGTGTGTGTGTGTGTGAGAGAGAGAGAGAGAGAGAAACTTACATTAGCTTTAAGTTGATTAATGATCTTCAATCGGAGGGCATCCATTGTCCCATCGTTCATCAGAGATTCCAACACATCTTCTGGAGTTACCACTGATGAAGATGCCATTGCAGAACTTTTACTTTAAACTGAAAATCAACAATCACGAATAACAAAAATTAGTAAAGCCAGCTAGAGACAACATTCACTTCCTTTCCAAACGACAAAACTGATCCTTAACTTGATCTCAAAAATGCACATCCACACCTGCATCGAGGACCCATTCTTCCCAAAGAACCAAGAAGTTTTTATTTTTATACATGCTGATTCAGTAAAGAATCTATACTATAAACCCAGACAGCATAATGAAAGATAAGATGCTTGTGATACATCGCTTACAAAAAAAAAGCTTCTTGCAATAGATATCATGCAAAATGACTTATGAATCTTTAATTAAATCAAATTATGGGACAGCAGCTTAGATAGAGTATAGTCTTCCAGGTCAGAAAACAGTTGAATAAAACTAATACCCCTCTCGACCACACTATCTCAAGGAAAACTTAGCAAAATGCCATGAATTTTGAAGAATTTTCCTCTCTATATGCCACAAAGCTAGTAGCAATAAAATCTAATCTTGCTGCCTCAGGCAACTGAATAGGATGTGAACTATGCCGCAGGAACCACGAATCCAATTCGAGCTTGCATTGCAAAATCAAACCTGGGATATCATGCCCTAGCCACTAGACAGACCTTCCTACATCCATATTTACAAGTCACTTCATTATATTTTCACCATAGTAAAGCAAAATGCAGTCAACACGGCATTTGTAAAACAAACTCACACAAAAATCAGAATAAAAATTCCCTTTCAGCATTTGGTTTCCCCATCCCCATTCCTGGTAATTACAAATTGTTAGCTTGTAATTGGCATGTACGCCAAGACAAACCAAACCGAGTTCAGAAACTTTATCCCAAAAATGGATACACAATAAACATTCTAAGAAAATAAAATTTTGTCAAGCACAACAGCTCAGAAAAGTATGCTATAAAACACGAAACTAAAATAAATCCATAAGGTAACAAATTATATCAATCATCATGTTTGGCTAGTTACCACTATATCTTAACAAGAATTTCTAGCAAGATGTAGAAAAAAACCATTAGAGAGAGACAAAGAGAAAGAAATTACTTGCTAAGATCAATGAACTCAGAAGCCCAAAGAATCACGAGTAGTGGAATTTGAGGATGATGCTAAACAAGAAAGAGGAATGATGGATTTGCAATAGTGTTTCGGTCTATTCGATCAGGTGTTCTTCCTTAATTTTGCTAACGTTTAGATTTGTTGTCGTGAAAGGGACACGGGCCAGGTTAGGGATTTATTCAGGGACTTTGTCGTGAAGAGAAAAGAGGGGGCGGTGCGGAGGCGCAGGATTTTCGTAGCATAAATTTAGGATTAAAACTACAATAAATAAATTAATAAATAAATATATATATATATATATATATATTATCCATTTATAAATGAGATAACAGCCGCAAATTTGAGTGTTTATAATAATAATGAGTTTGTTTAAAAATTACTGCAATTAACATATTAATAGCTATCCAATTCTAACTAGTAAAGATTCGGTTTTTTCGCTATATTTTCTTAGTTTACTTAACCAAAAAAAAAAAAAAAGCAATTACAAACCATAGAATCAACTTTTCTCTTGAGAGATACAATATTACATTAAAACTAGTTAAGAGCTCACGTTATGTATAAATAATAGTTTGAATTATATTATAAATTTTTTATTTTTGAAAATAACAAATATAAAGATAATTTAATATTTTATATATTATTTAAAAATATTATCCATTAAAATATTTATTCATTTACTAATNGAAGCAATTTTTTTATATTTGAAAATAACAAATATTAAGATAATTTAATTTTTTATATATTATTTAAAAATATTATCCATTAAAATATTTATTCATTTACTAATGAGTATTATAACATATTTTAATATGACATATAAGTTTCTTATAAAGAATTATTTAAAATGAATTACTGAATAATAATTTACTATGAAAGATAAGAGCTTCCGAAATTACATTAAATATGACAAAAAATTATGCATATACATTAGTGATACCATTAAAAATTGATAGATAAAAGAGAAAAAGGTTTTGAAATTATAATTATGACAAAGATTCTTTGGATAGTTAACCAAATTCCATAAATGACAATTATTTACTTTCCTATTGCAATATGATCAGATTAGATGTGTATATATTTAGTTAGTGATCCATCATACTAAAAAAGTGCATATAGTATACTAAAAATCGGAAAAATACATGTGTGTTTTTAAAGTCATAAGTGTCTACAGAGACTTGAACCCAAGACCTCAAATTAAATTCAATCCAAATATTCCGATACTTATCCGTTAAGCCGTTGACCTGCTCCTTGACATTTAATATAATTAAGTTATACTTAAACTACTCTGTTCAAAAATAAAATTTTTTAACTAAGCTAAAATTAAAACTAAAACTATTTGTTCCTAATATAAGTTACTTCCTAAAAATCTACAAAACTTTTTATAATAATTTTTTCTTTTTTTATTTTTTTGGTATTTTCATCATTTGTTAATTTTTATTATTTTTATCTTTTATTAATTTTTGTTATTTTTTTGAATTAAGAATCTTTTTGTAAAATAAAAATTAGGACTACAAAGAGGCAAAAATTAGGTGTCTACAGAACGTAATATATTTTTATGGAAAAGTTGTGTTAAAAAAAATAAAATTTGTTTGTAGCCCATCTCTAATAGAAAGTTGTTTTTTGAAAGGTAACTTTTTAGAATGGTGTTTTTTTAAAAAAATGAAACAATTAAAATGCTATTTTTAAACAGGTTAAATAGTAAAGACATAATCATTGAAAAAGCTTTTGAAATTATATCCTATAAATAGATTTTCCAAATGAATACGTAAATTAATTTAAGTAATGCATATATACAACAATTATATGAATACCAATTCCAAACTACTTATTACTTTTAAGAAACAATTTTTTATAAAACGTAATTATATTTTTAATTTTTATTTTGAATTACTTTTTGATATTCTCTATTTCTCTAATAGATTACATATATCATAATTTAAATCTTTTTTCATAATTTGAAATTTTAAAAAACATTTTTTTTCTCATCATGATAAAAAAATGTTTTCTCAATCAAAATCTAAATTGTGGAATTACATAAAAAACAACATTTAAGTAATGATTTGTGGATAACTATTTTATCAATAATTTACATGTTATATTGAAATTGCCTTTTTCAATTAAATGATATCAAGTAATATTGTCAAATATGACTCAAATAGTTGACCTGGATATAAAAGAGAGTCAAAGATTAAAGAAGTGAAACTTGATTCAACCAGGATTTGACAAAGATTGTACTGGACCGATTTTATGATTAGATAAATCAAACTGGGTTGAATTGTAGGGGTTAACCCAGGTTTGATAACATTGATATTAATAGGATGGACACTGATAAAGTATGTATCTAAACTATAAAGTATTAATTAATTAATTTGCTAACCTAATTAAATAAATGATAATGTAATTTAAATGAAAAAGATATATAAATTTGCATAAGCATTCATCAATAGCATGTTTAGTTGATTTCATACGTATGAAATAGAATAATGAGATGGTAGTAAAGGTAGGTAGAAAACCTATTATTAGATATGCTACTAAGTATAGAAGGTCACAAGATAGATTATTGATATAATTTTTTTGTACCCTATGCTTATAGTATAAGCTATAGGTATAACGTCTCGATACATTGTATTGACTTATAACTCGTACTCTAAAATATACAATTATTATAAGTTTGAAGGCACCATGTGTTATTATTAAACACTTTAATGATATTTTACCTTTTTTGTTGGATAAAGTCAAATTTTTATAAATTTTACAAAGGAAAAAGTAGAAAGATAGGGCATAACCTATTGGACAAAAGAATGAAAAGGAAAACCTCTATCCAAAAGCATACGAAGCATGCAAGAGACTTAAAGAGACAATTAATGCACCATTAGTCGATAGACAGGTGCTCCTTCAATTAACAAAAATTACTAAAAACTTCTAGTCCTAATTTCAATTTCACTTAATCATCACTAAGATTCTCTTCCTAGGATAGAAAAATTGAAGGAACATGCTTCCCTTTAAGTGGCAGATTTCAAATGAATATGATGAGAGCCAAGTAAGATAATGATAGAAAAAAAAATGCAAACTTTAAATTAAAGGAAAGAAAACTACTCATATGCTTCAACTCAATTCCTAAAACTAGTCTTCTATTCTTATGGACTACTGATGATACCTAAGTTATGTTCCAAGGAACTTATGACCTAAAAAAGCACCATACTTTAGTCTTGTATACTCTTTTAAATTGCACTATTGAATACCTAGCTGAACCAGGTCTCATTTCTTACATTCATCATCCTAATAACTACAATTTAAAGCTATTTACCTAGATAAACTGTCAACACAAAGAAATTATGCTAAAACAAACAATATCTTATCTTATCACAACGTTATCAAACAAACAAGAGAGCACTAAATTTTAAATCCATTAATTCCCTATTTTTCCTCCATAGAATCCATCTTTATCATTAGGGTTAAACCCTAAAATATAAAATTGAATATAAAAACAAGAATAATAGATTTAAGCCCTAATGGAAATTACTTAGTAAGGAGTAGCTAACTAAGAGAATGTGAGCTCAAAACCTTGATAGTTGATTTGATCTCTTTGATGATTTGGAAATTGAAACTTCTTTACATGAGATCTCTAGGGTTTTGTAAACTTATGATATTCGGTGAGGCTTAGGGGAAAATGGGATAAAAATCATAAAAGCAACTGAATTTTTAAATTTTTTTATTTTTGTATCTAAACTTTAAATTTATGCATTTTAATATCTTAGCCTTTTAAATGAGAATATGGTAGGATAATAATATAAATATATCAACTTTCATTTTATTTCATTTTAGTGCTCAAATGTGTACTTTTTTTTTTTCATTTTGGTACTTCAATTTTTAAAGTGAAAAAAATAAATAATTTCTTTATATTAACTTTTGTAAAAATATTATAAAAAATCAATAAAATAATAATTAATCATAATATAGTTAAAAATTAAAAAAAGAATAAGAGAATAGGTTTTGTTCTTGAAATTTTATTTGCGCATATGGTTTTTACAAATAATATCTAATCTTTGCGAGTTTTTATTTCTCTTAGTAAATTATGTCATTTATTATTATCATCTATGTTTATCATTACTTGGTCTATATCAACTAAAGCAATTGTTCATCATTGTTATTATTATTATTATTATTTTTGCGTCCAAGTCAATAAAATCGGTTTCATGTCAACTCGTAGTCGACTCCACTTTAACAAGTTCAAATCAATATCCTTTTGTCGATATAAAGTTTAAAAATGATTTGTATTAGATTTGTTTGAATTGATGTAAAGTCGTACAAAGTTGAGATGGTTAGAGTTAGATTGTTTCGTGTAGTTAGAAAGGACTAATATGGGATTAATTTGGTTAGCATGTACACATTTTTAAATCCATTTTCATTTTATTTATTTATTATTATTATTGTCATCGCAAAAAATTCAAACATTAGTGGCAATGAAATGTTGTAGCAAAAATTTTTTTGTGGTGATTTTGTTTTTCAATTGCGACAAGTTAATAATTGCAAAAGTATCTACATCATTCTTTTTTTTTTTTATTTTCTATTACAATGACATTTTGTTACTTTTCCTTTTTGTTAATAATACATGTTAACAATTTATGATTTTTTATTTGTCATATATAGTAATTTGTTGTTAATAACTTTTTGTTATGACCTATGCTTTCTTTCAATTTTACAATAAAGTAAAAAAAAAAAATGCATGGAATTTTATCTATACATTTATATGTCATCTCATTACAATATATGGAAAAAAAAAATCACATACCTTTTTAAAGTGACGAACTAGTTATATTAGAATAAACTAAATCACCACAAAATGGTATTTTTAATGTAATATTCCATTGTCATAACTTGAATTTCTTATAGTATATTGTTATCGTTGATAAATAATGACAATAATGATATAATACACACTTGACTTTATTTGGTGATATAAAAGCTCGCAAAAGTCAGATATCACTTACAAAAGCCACATCAATTGAAATTTCAAGACTTCAATATATTCTTTTATTTTAATTTGTTGTAATTGTTCATTGTTATTTGTTGTTTTTTTATAATGTTCTTATAAAGGTTATTATAAAGAATACCTATTTGTTTCATTTTAAAATGTTGAAGTACCTAAAATTAGAAAGAAAATTGAGCACTAAAATAAAAATAAAGTGAAAGTTGATATACTTATATTATTATTCTATCATTATATGATAATGATTGTTATAATAGCAATACTAATTTGTCTTCTTTAAAAAGATGAGGTACTAAAATGAACAAATTTGAAATTTAAGTACTGAAATGGAAAAATATAAAAGTTTGTGTACTTCTACTACTTTATCTCAAAGGAAAACAATGCATGTTAAAAGCTGATGGATAGATAGATGGATAACATATCGATCATTAGAATGACGTTGTACTATACAAGTTCGATTGATGGAGCAAATTAGGCCAAGCCTCCTCTTATATGTATCCATAGTGCTCGACTATGTTGTGTTTCCATACTTTTTTTGAATATATATATGTATATACTCATATTTTTTAGCTTACTTTTATTGGCAAATAATGCTCTATGACAACTGTTGTCTCTGAGTTCTTATCAGTAGGTGTAAGGGCTCTGCATGTGGAAGGCTTGCAAAACAATACATTGTGAGGAGATGCCAGGGGGTTGTCTGGTGTACCCACTCTGATATTTAAGTTAATAGTGGGGCTTTTGAGAGTAAGAAGTAATTTGGAATAATGTACAAGCTTGATGTGTAGAGACTAGAGAGATTTACCGTTGGGTAGTGACACAGTATTTATAATGAAGCGGAGTCGGCAGTTGGAGGTCAATTGGTAGGAGAGATCTTCTCTTGCAAGTATAGGAGAGTGGGGTCATTGTATCCAATGTATTCTACTTATTCCAAACGTGGCTGTTTTATATTAATTGATCCTTGTCTTGTGTATTCTAGCCATTGCAGGGCTTACTGGGCTTGGTCAATACAGGCTTAAGGCTTAGGCCCATAAGGGTGTGCCTTAAGCCATGAGATACGTCAGATCTATGTCCAAAGTGCCCTATCAACACTTCTCTCCTCGTAGTTTCATTGCTAAGGTAAAGGTAAGGAGAAAGGATATATGGGCTGCTTAAGTATGATCGATCTGATACAAAGGAGTCCAACCTGGCTACGGTATCAAAGTAGTGAGAGTGTAGGTTTGGGCTAGAAGCTAGCCGAAGTGGGGATGTCCAGGGCGGTAGATACCTAGGTCGAAAATGTTTGAGGTAGGATAAACTAAAGTGGTCAGCAGTTGTTCTGAAGCGGCGTGCTGAAGACTTGGGCAAGGTCGAGCCATGGTTAAGGTACTAGAGTAGGATACCCTTGCAACTCATTAGGCAGGCACTTTAAGACTACAAACTGATCTGTCCGAATAGTGCTTTCCATGGACTAAGCAGATGCAGCTACGCCCTGTCTTTATCATCCCAACCAGGTGGAAGCCGGATGGGCCTTAAAGAAGCTTCTTATCAAAGGAACCTTTTTGAAATGATCTTTGCCTGCCTATATTTTGTGCATTAAATGCGACGTGATAAGTGTCGTATTGTAGTAAACTAACGTGTAGCTACATGCGCTTTGCCTTGTAAAGGTGATCGTCTAATCAAAATGCTTTCCATGTTTCTGCTATATAGCATTCCAAGGGATTCGTACTTATATGGATCCCTATAATTGCTTGTACGACTTCCTAGATAGTTTGCCTATAAATAACAAAATCATAATGGGAGACCACTTTTCTACAATCTTCTTGTTCTACCATTACAAATTTTGCATTTACATCACTTTCTTCAGAAGTTTCTCAAGGTCCTTCTTCCTTATTTGAATATTGCAGTTACTTTGACTAACAAAGGTGAAACAGATTCATCTTCATCACTGCATGTCTCTAGCTCCAATTCTACAAAGAGTGACCCCCTTCAGGCATAGAAAGACGAGGTCTCGTTGCTAGCATAACTTAACGAGCTTACTAGGATAGCTGTGGAGGCATTGGACAGGGCTACGATCATCACTGTCATCCTTAGAGATGTCTATGTGTACGCTCCTTTACCTCCTTCGAAGGACTTGTTTAATGTTCTTAAGACGGGCAAGGGGCCTAGTAGTCGAGTGAACAGAAGTAAAAAATTTGCCCTCAGTTGGATTATAAGCAACTTTGTTGTCGAGGCGATCCCTAGGTAATAGATAAGGTTGCTGAATAGGGATGAACGGGTGGCCCTGTTGTTAGGGAAGCGCTTCACAGTGTTTGAGAAGAGCTTAGAGTTTGGGCAACGCCTCCCTCTGAGTTGCTTTGAAAAAGAATTATTCAACTACCATCGGTATAGTTCGTCACAAGTCCCTCCCAATGGGTGGAGGTTGCTGAAGGCTTTCTAAGTGTTCTACGAGTGAGCTCTTCAGTTGCTTCTACATATGGAAGAGTATTGGGGGGTAGCCTTACCTCCAGTTGTGCCTAGGAAAGAAGCTGTTCTACAACCTTATGGATTCAGTAAAGGGTTAGTAGGACCAGTCCATGGTAGTTAAGCTATCTAACGAAGCAAACTTTTGGATACAGTGGATCGGGATGGTTTGAATCGAGGGTAAGAAGGGGCTTAGTCCTAGTGACACTGAGACCACCTAGGAGATCCTAGCATTCATGGCGTTGAGACATGGCCAGGAGATTAATGCTGCGGAGACCATTGGGAGGTATTTTCGGTATATGATCTCCAAGCTTTTTCCCAACATAAAGAAAGAAAACTGTGGTGAAGAAATGGGTCGAAGGTCTAGGTTTATTCTACAAGCCTGTTTATTGTGCTAGTGTTGAGGTGCTTTGTCTAGCGCTTGTAGGATGGAAGGGCCTCCTTGTTTACCCGTCGTGGCAGTGTTTTATGAATGGCAGTAGTAGTTCCTTTTGGTATCTTCTTCTTTTCCTTCTCTAACTTTCAATTGAATTTCATGCAAGCAAAAATTTAGTTGCAAGGATGCCTCGTCTTTCTATGGACGAGCTAATGAGTTGACACTAGGCAAAAACCAGGGTAGACCCATCGAAGGATAAGGTAGTATGGCCGAAGCCAGGGCTTGGGAAGACCAGTAGTGTATGACTAAGGTTATTCCTCATAGGATTCCTATCGGCATTTGAGACGAGCCTATAGATGTGAAGCCTTTGGGTATGGCTCTGCTTGCTCTTACCCTTGCCCCTTCTACTGAGCCTATTATCATAGACGATGAAGAAGCCGATGTAGAGGGGCCCGATGTCCAGATGCTTTCCCTTCTAAGGCCAAGGGAGGAAGAAATGGTTGAAGGGGCTGCCTTTCCTCAAGTGGCCAGCCAAAAGTGCAAGGTTCCCAAGATGGCTAGGGAGCCAAGAAGTAGAGGTCCCTAGCGAGGGCACCTTTGAGCTAAAGGAAATGGAATGAGTGGCCAACGACTCATCCCTATTAGAGTGTTGATGACATGGGGGATGAATTTTTTGTAATCCTAAACAATTTTAAGCTGATGGGGATAGGGCTAGACTCATTCCAAGAAATGTTGTACACCTTTCAAGGTGAAGAATTTTTAAGGGGAGCCCTCGAGATGGAGATGAAGCGAGATGGGGGAAAGCTCCTAAGGCCGAAGTAGGAGGTTTGCACAAATGATCTAACGCTGTAGCACTAGACATTTAACTACTAGGCTTCCTTAGGGTCTTATACCCTTAGTGATTGAGCTATCCTCGAGGGGCTTTCAAAGGAAAGTAGGGACGACCCCCTAAAGATAGTTAGCCACTTGAGCATATTGATGCGATAGGTAAGTCTTTGTTACTCTTGTATTGATGTGTTTTACTCGTCATGGCGTTAATGGTAGCCTTCTTTTTAAATTTGTAGTATCATGGCTAGGTGCTGCTTCAACTAAACATATTTGATACTGCCTAAAAAGAGGTAAAAGGCTTTAGGGAAGTGTTGCATTGACATGAGAAGTACTTATGGGAGGCAAAGACTTCTACTAATAAATACATAAAAAAAATTCTCTAAGGTTAACAGGTGTTTGTGTTGCTCTCATGTGCAGGGGGTAAGGCTTTAGGTAAGGTTCAAGGATTTGGAGTAGAAGAGAGAGAATGCTGAGAAAGCGGCTAGGAAGGCCAACAACCTAAAGCTTCAGCTAGAAGACAAGCAGAGGACGAAGGCTCACCTCTCTTAGAGGCTAGATGAGGAAGGAGCCAAGGCCCAACTTGAAAAGGAGAATGCTAAGCTGAGACCATTGGTAGCTAGGTTGCAAACCGAGTTAGCAATAAAAGTGTTTGAGTGCGAAGGTGTCAAAGCCACTTCGCTAGAGTTGGCTGGTATGAAGCTCGGGTTGGAGTAACAGGTCTAGAAGCTACGAGAGAGGGTTTTAGAGATGGAGGAGATCATCTCTAAAATGGAGAGTGGAGAGGTCTTCAGTGATGCTACCACTAAAAAGGTGGTCGCTAACTATTGGAAGATTAAGGAGTAGTTAGACGAGCTAGAAGACTTAACCATGGACTACGCACACTATACAAGGAAGGAGGTTCTCTCCCATTATCCAGACCTTGATTTAAGCTTCCTCGATTTTTTGGATTCACTGACCTTCAACGAGAATAGGGAAGCCTTGGCATGCAAGAGAGAGGTCGCTGATGCAGGCGCTCCTTTTTCTACTGAAGCTGAGCAAGGCACTTCCACATTTACTTCTGCCTCAATAGCCTAGTAAGAAGTCACCCCTAAAGCAGTTCCTCAAGACCATCAATCTTTGGGCGATCCTCTTGTTGCTCCCAGTTCGCATCCTTCAAGCTCCACTCCAAGTCAAGGCCTGCCACTTGAAGCATTGACGAATTAGCGCTTCGAACAGATTGAGGCTTTGGACTTTTTTGAGTTATCTGAGTTAGCTGATCTAAGGAGTTAGCATGTGTATCTTTTTTTTTTTTGAAACATGTGAAAGTCAGGCCAGGATGCCGGTTTTCATTGTGTAATTCAATGATCAATGAATGAATGGATGAATTTTTTGAAACGTCCTCTCTATACACCTACTTTTTCTTTGCCTTTGAATATATTTGCATAGGAATTCCTCTATGTAAGGGAAGTTTACCCTTGCTGAGGTTAACCGTTGAGGGTTAGGTCTGTGATTTTCCGACTCGGCCATTAGAGGGGAGTTCCTTTGTACAATGGGAGTTTCCCCTTAGTGAGGTTACCCGAGGGGGGGTTAAGTCGGTGGCAATTTGACTTGCTCGATGGAAGGGAGTTCTTCTGTATAAGAAGTGTTTTGTCTTGTCGAGGTTACCTAAGGGGACCGGGGGGGAGGGGGGGTCAGGTCGGTGGCATTCAACCTGCCTGATGGAGGGGAGTTCCTATGTGTAAGGGGTGTTTCCCCTTGTTGAGGTTGGCTAAAGGGTAGGGGATAGGGTCAAGTTGGCGGCATTCTAACCTGCCCAATAGAAGGGAGTTCCTCTATGCAAAGGGTCAAGTTGGTGGCATTCCGACCTACCCAATAGACAATCCATTTGCCTATTCAAAAGCTTGGATGGCAATAGAAAAAAGGGGAGTAAGAGAGAGAAGTTGTCAATCAATTATAAAACAACTTTTTTATTTCGTCATTCTGGAAAAAATGTACATAACATAATGCTAATCAAAATAAAGACGAAGATTATTGGTGTTTCATGTGCACTGGATGAGGTCACCATCCAATCTTTCCAGTCTGTACGCTCTATTGCCTAATCTTTCCTTAACTTTAACTGGGTCTTCCTAATTAGGGGCCAACTTACCCTGCCCTTCGCACGAACCTATGGCTTCTAGTTTCCGATACACTAAGTCGTCGACTTTGAACTCCTTGTGTTTGACCTTCTAATCGTAATACCGAGTGGCTCAATGTTGGTATGCAATTACTCAAGTAGTAGTAAGGTCTCTGATTTCTTCAATGGTGTCGACGCTAGCTTGTAATAATGACTCGTTAAGAAAGACGTTGAAACTTTGAGTCCGGATATTAGGAAGCTCAAGTTTGATGGGGAGGATTGCTTCCAACCTGAAAGCAAGGTAAAAGGAGGTTTTGCTTGTAGAAGTACGATGGGTAATCCTGTACCCCCACAAGATATTAGGTAGTTCGTTGGCCCAAGTACCCTGAGATCGGTCCACATGCTTCCTCAGGCTATCTAAAATGATTTGATTGGTTGCCTCTACCTGTCCATTTGATTGGGGGTGGGCAACCGAGGTGAAGTGTGGGGTAATGTGGTGTTTGGGGCACAACTCCCTGAACATGGGGTTATCAAACTGTTGGCCGTTGTCCATGATGAGAGCATAAGGGACCCTGAACTTAGAGAGAATGTTGTTTTTAATGAAAGATTCAACACTTCTCTTCGTAATTTCGGCTACTGCTTTAGCTTCCACTTACTTCGTGAAGTAATCGACGGCAACAATTATGAATTGCTATCTTCCCGAAGTTTTTGGGAAGGTGCCAAGGATACTAATCCCCTATTGCGCGAATGATCATGGGCTCGTCAGGGGTTGGAGGGCGATGCTAGGTGCATGACTGACTGGGGCATACTTCTAACACTACGGGAACTTTTGGGCTACGGCTTTTGTGTCTTGCCTTATAGTGGGCTAGTATAGCGCCTAAAGTTAGAGGGCTTGGGATTGAATGTGATTGTTGCACACTCCAACGTGTAGCTCTTCTATGACATGCAGCCCATCCCCTTCTTTAAGGCATTGGAGCAGGGGGAGGTGAATCCCTTGCAATATAAGATGCTGTCGATCAATGTATAGTTGGTGGTGTGATACCAGAGCTTTTTTACCTCCCTCCTATCTTTTGGGAGCGTACCCTGCTTTAAGTAACTCTAGATAGGATACATCCAGCTCAGCTTTAGTGTTGCTGTGGTTAGTTCCAAAACTTCTGCCAAGTCCAGAGTTATACTTTTTTGTGGTAGGTACTCTATAAAGATCTTGCTATCCTTCACCTTGGGCTTCCGTATACTAGTGGAGAAGAGCTTGGATAAACAATTTGCCATTAAATTCTCTAATCGGGGGATCTTTCTAACGTCCCACAAAAGGACTTCCGTTAGGAGGTTCTTCACTTTTTCAAGGTACCTAGCCATAGTATCGTCCCTGACTTCATATTTACCTCGAACTTACTGGACGATATGCATGGAGTCCGAGAAGATTCACAAATGTTCGACATCAATCTCCTTAGCTAACTTAAGATCAGGGATGAGTGCCTCATATTCAGATTTGTTGTTGTTGGAATCGAATCCGAACTTGAGAGCGTAGCAGATGGCGACCTTATGTAGGTTGGTTAGAATAAGGCCTACGCCTCTACCACCTGAGGTGGATGATCCATCGTTGTAGAGAGTCTACACTGGTTGTCATCGCCTAATGGTGCTTCCTCCTCTCTTGAATATTTTACCACGGAGTCGGCCAGCACCTGTGCCTTATAGGCCATTCGTAGCTACTATTAGATTTCGTATGTGCTTGATTCCATTGCGTACTTCATCATTCGTATAGACACGTCAAGTTTTTGCAACATGGTACGTAGTGGTTGATCCATGAGTATGATTACTTGGTGCACTTAGAAGTAGGGTCTTAGCAGTCGTGTTGTGATAACGACAGCCAGGGTGAATTTTTCTGCCTGAGTGTACCTAACCTTAGGCCCTTACAGTATATGGCTGACGTAATAGACTAGCTTGTGCTCTCTTCCCTCTGCTCAGACCAGTATAAAGGAGAGTGCCCGATTGCTCATTGTTTAGCTTCATATCGTACGTGTGCATTTGGTTGAAGGCTTCTTAGAGATTCTTGACATGATTGACCGGCTTCTGGCTCTTGACGATCATGTCATCGATGTACATCTCCATATTACACCCGATCTGGACTTAAACAGTTTCATCACCATTCGTTGATATGTAGCTTTAGCATTTTTCAATCCGAACGGCATCATGGTGTAGTAATACATGCGGTAATCAGTGACGAAAGAGGTATAGATTTCGTCCTTTGGGTCCATTTTGATTTGGTTATACCCCTAGAAGGCGTCCATAAATCTCAACAAGACGTATCTTAATGTAGAATCGACAAGCCAATCGATCCTTGGGAAGGGGAAATGGTTTTTAAGGTAGGTTTTATTGAGTTTGGCGTAATCGGCGTACATATGCCACTTCCTATTCTTCTTCTTTACTAATACCATGTTAGCTAGCCATGTTGGGTACTTTTCTTCCCTCACAAATCTGGCCTTAAGTAGCTTCTATACTTCCTCCTTGATTACAACCTGCTTTTTTTGAGCGAAATGCCTCTTCTTTTGTTTGACAGGCTGGGTTGTGGTGTCGATGTTAAGGCTATGGGTCGCCAAGTTGGGGGAAATTCCAGGCATATTTGGTGCCGACCAAGTGAACCTATCTGAATTTTCTTGTAGGAGGGTAATGATTTTGTCCTTCACGTCTGCTGGAGTCTTAATCTCGACTTTCGTGGTCTACTTAGATGAAGTTTCGATCTAGACATCTTCTATTTTCTCTCCAAGGTCACCTATCTTAACCGGCCTCTCTTATGAGCTTGTTTTCAGGGCAAAGATGCCATCTCCTTTGGCCGCTCCAATGTACAGCTCTCATGAGAGCTTTTGATCACATCTGCATACTCCTCCCTTAGTTGAGGTCGGAAATTTGGCCTTCAGATGAAGGAAGGATGTGATCACCCTAAATGCATTCAAGCTTGGTCTTCTCAAGAGTACATTGTAAGGGGAAGGGTAATCAATCACAACGAACTTTACGGGTGATTGTGCTACATGGTACGACTTTATTTTTATTGGTAACTTCTTCCTCATCCTCTCGTATGTATAGATGAAGAGTATGTTAGTAGAGCTGTCAGTATCAACCATAATCTTTAGGACCTCAAATTTTGAGATCCTTGCTTCTATCACCAAGGCATCTTGATGGGGTATATCGACCCCTTCAAGGTCTTCATCGAAGAAGGAGATGAAAATGTCCAACTTCTATCCCTTCTCTCTTACAGCTAGCACCTCTGATGGGGCGTTAACCGAGCTGTTAGTGTTCAATCGGCTCCTAAGGTGTAACCCCCCTCATGATTACATTTATAATGCCATTGGGGGCATGGTCACTACAATGGTCATTGTTTTGTTCAGTATAGGTATCCTTGGTTCGTTGCCTCCGAGGTGCCCTATCTTCGTCATTGTTAGAACAATTGTTGTTACTCCAACGGGCTACATATTTGTTGAAGAAACCATGCTGAATGGCATATTCAAGGGAATTCTTCAATTGGAAGCACTTGTCAGTGGTATAGCCATGCTCTTCATAGAATCGACAGTATTTATCAAAGTTTCGATGACTAGGGTTCCCCCATGTTTTCTGCGGCCTTTGAAGCAAATTCTAGTGCTTTACTTTGAAATAAACTTGAGCAATGGATCTATTCAGGGGCATGTATTAGGTTTAAATAAGAGGGGGGAGCAGGTCACGCTCGGCTTGGTGCTTTTTCTTCCCAAAGCTCTCCTCCTTTGGTCTGCTCGACATCTTATTGTCGAGGTGATCCTTTACGAACAATTTTTCTTTGTCTTATTTTCTGCTGCAAATGTTATCTTCTTGGTTGATGTACTTTTGGGCTTTGTTCTAGAAGTTGGCCAAGGTCTTCAACTTGCTCTTCACAAGCAATTGGAAGAAATTTTTTGAAGGTCGGATGCCAACCTATTCGGCACGAATAGCGACTCCCTCATCCAGCTAAGGGATCTCGATCATGGAATTGTTGAACCAGGCCACTTAGTCATGTAGGGACTTACCTTCACCCTGCCTTATGAGGTACAAAGACAATGTGTCCTTAGATGGGGGCTTGCTAGCCCTGAAGTAGAGACTGAATCTCTGTACCAGCTCATCAAGGGAGTTGATGGAATTGTTGTGGAGGTAGTTAAACCACGTTCAAGCTACCTTCCTTAGGGTACTTGGGAAGGCTTTACACATTATAGCATCCCCATGGCCATGAAGGTTCATGAAGGTGCGGAAGTGGAGAAGATGGTCATCAGGATCACCCTTGCCATCATGCTGGTCTAGAGACAGAAGTTTGTTGTTAGGGGGTAACACTTCGTCTTGGATACCCTGGTGAAGGGAGGTCTTATTGCCAGTAACCAGCTCGACGTCACCAACAGCTTTGCTCCCTTACTACTCAGAGAGCTGCCTTACTATGGCATGGAGCTCGTTTAGGCCAGTATCGTCTACCAGGCGAGCTAGTTGTACAGCTAAGTGAACCTGCACTCCCTACGATTCTGCTTCTTGTTCATTGCTAACCAGAGCTCAGTCGCGGGTGGCCACAGACCTTGCTGGCTGCTGATGTAAGGCTAGATCAGGTTACTGATCCCTGCTATTTTGCTGCTGCTGTTGGATGTTGTTTTGCCTAGTGCGGGCATTTGAAGCTTCGGGGAAGGGTGAGTTTATGTGCTATGTTGCTTTGTTTCTTCTAAGCAAACGCAGAGTAGTCTATTCTATGCAACATATTCTTCAACTAGATGTTCCATGCGCTCTAGGAGCTCATCCAGCATAGCTTTTGGGAGGGGTTGATTGCCCCGAGGTTGGTTGTTTACCAATTGTTGGTTTTCTTGCTCATTGCGTTAGGACATAATGTTAAAGGAATTGTTCGTAGGGTATGTGTTTAATGTGTTTGAGGTTTTAGGTGTAGGAATTTAGCATCCCACAAACAATGCCAAATGTCGTCTCTAAGTTCTTGTCGATAGGTATTAGGGCTCTGCATGTAGAAGGCTTGCAAAACAATACACTATAAGGGGATATCGAGGGGTTACTCAGCATGGCCATTATAATGCTTAAGTTAGTAGTGAGGCTTTTGAGAGTAGGAAGTAATTTGGAATAACATGTAAGCTTGATGTGCAAAGTCTAAAGAGATTTACCGTTGGGTAGTGATCTGGTATTTATAGTGGAGTAGAGTTGGTGGGAGAGATCTTCACCCACAAGTTTGGGAAAGTGAGGTCGTTGTGTTTGACGTGTTCTACTTATTCTAAACGTAGCTATTTTACACTAATTAATCTTTATTTTGTGCATTATAGTTGTTGTAGGGTTTACTAGGCTTAGTCAATATAGGCCTAAGGCTTAAGCCCACAGGGCATACCCCAAGCCATGAGACGTGTCGGATTTGGTTGGGCTTGAGGGGCCCATGTCCAAAGTGCTCTATCAACAACAACCACAACAATTTGTTTAGGGATTAATATTGCTTTCCTTTTTTTTCCTTTAAATATAAACGTTTCTAATGTAAATTTGATATATAAAGATAAAACACGGAATTAGCATAAAATAGATCTACATAAGGTAACAAATTATATCAATCATAACGTTTAGTTAGTTATAACTATACGATAACAAGAATTTCTAGCACGATATAAAACAAAAGATACTTCCTTTAGAGAGTGACAAGGAGAGAGATTACTTGCTGAGATCGATGAGTCAGAAGCTTAAAGAATCATGAGTAAAGCAATTTGAGGATGATGCTAAATAGGGATGAGGAATTAAGGATTTAATAAATACGTGATTTTAGGATTGGGCTTTTGTTTCGATTGAGGCTTTGCCATTGAGAGAAGGGGGGAGGGGTATTTTTCATAAACTTATAAATTTTGGATTTAAATTAGAATAAGAAAATGTTTTATCTAAGTATGCATAAATTTTTGGGTTAATTACAAATACATGAGACTTGTGTTATAGTACTTTAATAAAGAGGTGATCTAATTATTTTTTTTCTTTCTTTTTTTTAGAAACACATAACATGATATCTTTGATTTTATGTTAATTACATATAAGGGACACTTGGTGTGTTCCCATTAGTTAAAGGTACAAATATGAGGCATAATCCTTTGTACAAAAGAATGAAAATGAAAACCACTATCCAAAAGCACACAAAGCATGCTAAGTAAACTCATGCAAGGGCTAGTTTCGAATAATAAATTGGCCCGAAACCAGCTTAACTCTTGGGAGGTCAGGCTAAATTGTCAAGCCCTAAGGCCTAGGTGATTCAAGAGGGTAAAATTGCCAGAACATGCGATTTATGAACACGCCCTAAAAAAAAAAAGAAAGAGAGAGGGAGAGAGAAGGGAGGGAATTAAGTAAAAAAAAAAAAAAAAATTGGACGATATCCATTAAGTTAGACATGTTAAAACTATTTTTTTTGCAATGGTAAAGTATAATTTTTTAAAAATAATATCACTAAATTAATGATAGATAACTAATCATAAATTAATTATGTATTAATGATAGATTGAAAATTTAATTTAAGTTAATGTAAGTCCTTTATATAAAACTTGTCAAATTTTAAGGACTTAAATATGAGGAAAAGATAAAATTTGAGGGGAAAAAATAAAAAAGTTGAAATCACATTAAGTTGGAAATTAATAAAAAATTAAAAATTATTAATGAATCAATATACTTTAAAAAAGAGAGAAAAGAGATTACGTTGTTAGAATTTATTAACGTATTTAAAAAAAGAAATTAATAAAAAATTAAATATTAAAAAAAAAACGGTTTAAGGGTCGAATTGACCCTTGAATTGCCCACCCATGGGTCGGTCATGATTTAGCTGTAATCAAGCTTATGAATCGGCGGTTTCAGACCTATTCAGGGCTAGGCCGGCCCAGTGCACAAGTTTAATGCCAAGAGACCTAAGGAGACTATTAATGCATTGAGAAGGGATTCAATGGGTAATACACGCTATGTAGATATCTACGTAGTGGAGAAATTTATGTGTTTATCATCAAAATTAATAAATATTACACAAATATAAATTAGATAGAAAATATTACCAAAATACCATTGCTATGTCATACATCTTGAAAATGTGATATAGCTACTAATGTCACATTTTGAAAATGCGATATTAACTTTTGTGTAACATAGCTAGTATAAATAGTAATGTCGTATCTTTAAGATACGATAAAACATTAGTATTTTAGTATTTTTTTTATATAATTTGTAATTATATAATTTTTTTTCTAAAGTAGGAAGACATGTATTGTACCCTTACATGGTATGTAACTTCCAATGGTTTTTGAATACGTGGCTATTATACCACCTTGGAACCTAAAGGCATCACAACCTGCCATGTGTCCTTGCTATTTAGGAATATTTTAAGGTTGTAAAATCAACTACAATCTCTATAATCTAATCACTTGTAACAATTGCTTATCAAGTACAAAATAACAATTCTTCAAATATATCAATTTGAGTGATTTACAAGCGAGTCGCTTTAGCGATAAATATACTAAATAACTAGACCTTGATCTTTTACAACATACAAAACTAATCGCCTCTTTTTCTCAATCGATGATAGCAATTTCCATACTTGTTGTAAATTTATTAAATTGATCTACAGTTGTAAAAATAGAAGAATGAGACGAAGCCTAGTACGAGTACACAAATACACGTGAATGCCATACTAAATCATGCACACACACATACAATGCAACTATAATGAGAATGAATAAGCAATCAATTAATTATCTTTAGTTTAAGTCCACAAACATCAAAGAAATACTCATGACTTAGCTACACCTTAGTCTTTTTCCACATACATAGGTGGATAGACACATAAGTTTTCCTTTAAGTCCTTTATGTCTGGGTCCAAAGTTTAGAAGTCCTAGCATTCTAGTTGCATTGTCTCGTATACGAGTCTACTAAGGAAACCTTACATATAATCAGCAATTGTTCTTCTAGAAAACTGCTACAGCGGGCCCTTAGAGCAAGTGGGTCAAGCAAAACCAACATCCAAATTAGTTAGGCTAAATATAATTTTAGTCCATTTTTATTTTCTAAGTCTTAAGAGGCATAAGCAACAACTAAGCACTATGTACTTGGAAAGCCGTGTTTGAACCAATTACAAAGTTCAAGTCAACTATAAACCCAAATCTAACAACCTAATAGTTATAATAATAAACTTTTCTTAATATTTCATTCTAAACAATCCAATTCAAACATCTTAACCAACTTAACTCATCTTTAGATAACAACCCTAAAGGTTCCCTAAACTCCCATCTTATTCTAGGATTCTAAAGGTAACTATAGTTAAATAAAAGGGTAAAGTTTAGACCTTGGCTTAGGAAAGGAATGATTAAAATACTTGGAATGAGGATTTGGAGGTTTCAAGAAAGAAAGTTCGAAAATAAAATTTAATTATTTGTAAAACATGTTTATAAAAAGTTATAATAATTAGGATGTTTAAAAAAGGTTTTAGAGGATAGAATATGCTTTAGGAAATTGGTTAGGACATAAAGAAACTGGTTTAAGAACAAGGAACAGAAGAAAACTTAGTTCAGTTATCTAGTGTAAACCAGCCATATGGTTCAGGAGGAACCACCCTGTTGGTCATTAATAGCCTTCTATGACTAGAAGACTTATCATAACCAGTCCTATGGTTCTACTAAAACCGTGCCTACGGTTCATACCATAACAACAGCGAAACTTTGAATTCCATCCTCAAACCAACTCAAATACAAACTTTTCTTGATACCTACCTTAAATACACTTCGATTACTTATCAACCCATCAACATAACATGCTTTTACACCATCCAAATTACAAATTTTAGATCAAACACTAACTTAAGCCCCCAATTCTATCGACAACTTCAATAAACTAACTCTAAACCAATGAATAAGAGAAAAGTTGAAGAGTATATACTTGAAATGCACAAGAATCAAGTCGAGAGTCACCTAAACACATCATTAAATGCTCATTTAATTTTCGAATTAAAAGAAAACCCACTTAAATAACATCCAAAATGGGGGTTTCCACTATAACGAACATAGAATGGAGAAACCCACTTATTTTCTTACCTCAATCCCTTCTTTTACTTGTTTTTGAGGAGTATTAAGAGATTACCTAAGAAGATTCAAGATAACAAGTTGCAAATTGCAAGGGAAAAGGTGGTTTTAATGTTCTTAAGCCCCTAAAATGAATTTTCCTCAAGTAATACTCATGACTTACCTTAATCTCTTCCCAAGTTTCCTCTTTAGGTTAAGTTTTAGGGTTAGACTTAGTTTTCTGCACAAAATGAGAGAGTTAGGTTACTTTAGGAAAAGATTAGGGTTTAAGAGGGTTGGTAGTAGCCAAAAAGAGTAGAGATTTAGTAAACTTTTGAAATCTTGAGAATATCTTTGTTTTTGAAAATAATTTCCCTTAGCATTACACTATGGTAGTGGGTAGTTTCTAAAAAAACTATCACCCATATTGTCTTGTGTTCAATTATTATTGGTAGTTACCTACTATATAAGCATATATGTAGTGAGTAATACCTATTCAATATTTTTTCTAATGCATCATTGCCCAATGGAAAGGTACAAGAATCAACAAAGGTACCCCTTCATTTAACCAAAAAAATTACTAAGAGCTTCTAGTCCTGATTTCAATTTCACTTGATCATCACTAAGATTCTCTCCTTAGGATAAAAAATTAAAGGAACATGCTTACCCTCTAATGCCAAATTTCAAATGAATATAATGAGAGCCAAATAAGATAAAGATAGAAAAAGACAATGCAAACGAGCTCTAAAGTGAAGGAAAGAAAACTACCCACATGCTTTAACTCAATTCTCGAAAGTAATCTTCTATTCTTATTGACTACTAACAATACCTAAGCTTTGTTTCAAGGCACTCGTGATATAGAAAAGCACCATACTTCACTCCTGTGCACTTTACTAATTATACAGCTGAATACCTAACTAAACCGGTGTCATTTCCCACATTCTTCATCCCAACAACTTCAATTTAAAGCAATTTATCGAAGAAAATTATAAACATGAAGAAATTAAGCTATAACAAATAGCATTTTATATTTGTATTGTATCGTATCGTATCAGTATTGTTATTGAACAAGGGAGCACTAAATTTTGAATCCATTAATTCACTATTTTGCCCCCATAGAATCCATCTTCAGTGCTAGGGTTTGTAGGAAATCTTAAAATTACATCAAGAAGTATAAAAATGAAAATGAAAACAAGAATAATAGATTCAATACTAATGGCAATGAAAAGGTAACAAAGTAGTTGATTGTGAGAATGTGAGCTTGAAACCTTAACCGTTGATTTGATTCCTTTGATGTTATGGAAATAAGAACTCCTCTATATGGGGATGCTAGGGTTTCATAAACTAGTGATATCAGGTTGGGACCAAGGGAAAGATGGTGTATGTTAAAAGCAAAAAATGGATAACAAATTCATGGTTAGCACAACTTTATACTATACAAGTTTGATTAATGGAGCATATTTGATTAGACCTCCTCTCTTATTAGTATCCATGGTGCTTGGTTGTGTTGTTTCTCCATACTTTTTATGAATATATATATATATGAGTTTTCTTTTATTAGCGAATAATGCTAAATGACAACCATAACCCCAATATATATATAAATGAAGAATGGGACATTGGTTTCCTCTTTTTTAATATGGATAGTATTTTCTTTGTTTCTCATGGGGATTTTTTATGATGGTTAACTACCATCGAGGGCTATAGCCTGGTGGTTACATCTTTCGCCTCCCATCAATCTTTGTTACTAAAAGTTATAGACCACAATCTCTTGAGCTAAATATGAAATATTTAATTATTCTATATTTTAACTATATAAAAATGTAAAAAAAAAAGATTAAAAAATACTTTCTGTAAACTAAATGTGGGCTGGGGATTTTTTTCTTAAAAAATAAAAAAAACTACGGGTGCATGTAAATCAATACAAGAATAAAAGCTTGCTAATGTGAAATAAAATCTTGTTCTTTCATTTGAAATGTCCCATATTTCACTAAAGAAGTAGAAGTATCATAATACATTTTATATATGACATATAAAACTAATTTGATGAGCTAAGTAGAAAAGGGTTTACATGCATTTTGAAGGAGTGGTGATTTAAACAAAATTATTCCAAATTAAGGATATTATGGAATGTTTGAGATATCTTTAAAATGTGAATTCTTCTTTTTAAACTATCTAGAGGGTTTATTCTGTACCGATTGTCAAGCTCTATTTCGTTTGCCTTAATTTAATTTATATTAAGTCTAGTCTACTTAATATAAATTACTTGATATTAAATTAAGGAAACATTTTTGTTAAAAAAATTTCTAAAAAAATTGAAGTTGCTAACCAATCAAATTGGTAAAAAATGAAATTAGGGTTTTTAGAAAATATTCTAAAAAATAATTTTTAGAAAATTAAAGTAGAAAATCCAAACTCAAAGTTAACCTATTAAGACTAAGTCACCATGTAAAGATAAAAAAAACTAATGGCCTTTTTTTATATATAATTTTTCTAAAAATTGCTAAAATATGTACAGGTAAGCAAAAGTGTAACTAAAATGAATTTTTTATGATTTTTTATTACGAATTTTCAAGAAAAAGGAAAAAAAAAATTTTAAATTTTTTATGATTGCCTTGAAGGTGCATACATACTGATTAATTGGAATCAAATCAACGTAGTTCTATTTTTATAAAAAAATTTAGTGGGTTGATTCTTTTTGATTTGAAAATTGAGCGATGTTTACATTTTTTAACCAATTTATTTTTATTAAGAAAAATCCTAAAAAAAAAAACTAATTTTTATTCTTAATTTTTAAAAAAACTCTAAGTTAGTATTTTTTTTTTTTTTGGGAAAAAACTACTACATGACAAAACTTTAAAAAAAAAATCCTAAAGCACCTAAATGAGAGAAAAAATAATAATAAAAGATGCAAGTTTTATGAAAATATGATAACATGCAATTATCATGGAAAATGTGCGGTTTTATGAAAAAAAAATGCAATTACTATTGACAATGTATCTAACCATGAAAAAAATGTTTAAATCATAGAAAAGATATCTAAATTATGGAAAATATACCTAAGCAATGGATAAGATGCCTAACTATAAAAATGATGCCCCAACTATGGAAAAGATGTTTGAACCATGGAAAAGAAGTCTCGACCATGGAAAAGATGTCTAAATTATAGATAAGATGCTTAAACGATAAAAAAAAAAGCCTAAACCATGGAAAAGATGTATGAACTGTACATAAGATGCCTAAACCATAAAAAATGAAGCTTAAACCATAGAAAAGATGCTAATTAAAGATTTTTATTTTATGAAAACCAAATAAGAGACAAAATGATTTTTTATTCTCGAAAAATCCCTAAAAGCCTAAAAATACAACTTTATAACAACTTGCTGAGATATGCAATTTTCATGTAAATGTGATATTTCTAAAAATGAAATATCTATGCAAAAAAATATTTTATTATTTAAAAAAATGATGACATGCCAAAAATCAACTAATAAAAATTAATGCTAAGACCTAAAAGAAAAAAAACCATGTTAATATTTATTCAATGTAAATAAAACATCTAAATTATGTAACTTTGTAAACATTAATACTACATGTTAAAATTACAAAATATTAACGAAGCTAACAATAACTAAAACTAAGTACTTGCATTAAAAAAATAAAGTTAGTAAAAACAAATTTATAAAAGGACTAACATTACTAAACTAATTAAAACAACTAAATAACTACAATAATAATAATCATAAAAAAAAAGAGAATGGAATCCAAAAAAATCTAATTGTTTGGGTCGGATCCGCTTATGCATGGGTCGAATTCGAGTCTTGTCCGTGTTCATGGACAGTATAGTGGGCATGTGGTATGAAGCGCAAGCGTATGTGTTGTGCTAACCGTGAAGTGGACATGTGGGGTTGTGTGTGTATGTTATAGTTGTGTGGTGTCATGTTGGATTGAGAGCATTAGGCGAGAGTGAATGTTAGGTGAGAGTGAGTGTGTGTGTTAGTGTTGTACAACCATGTGTAAGTGACGTAAGGACAATGTGTGAGTGATGTGAGGGACTGCGTGGGTGAGTGTGTGTTAGGCGAGAGTGATGTAAAGGACTGCATGTGAGTAAGTGTATGAATTAGAAAATTATGGAGTGTACAGATGTGAATGGTAGGAAGATTATGAGGTGTGTATGTAATGTAAATTGTAAAAAAACATATTTTTTACAGCCTATTGTCCACTATTTATAAACTATGGATTTTGAATCGTTTGGATCTTTTTGGTATAGATTTAATCTTAACAAATCCAATATTGATAAGATACAATGATATTCGATTTACATTTATTAAATTCACTGAAAATTTAATCCAGTTTCTAAAAGCCTTATATTGATTTGGGCTTTCTACTTAGGCCCGATTTAGTCCATCTTAATTTAGCCCAATATACACGCTAACCTATTTAATAAATCATAAGTCTATTTAACCCAATATAAATTAGATAAAAATCTGCTTTATATTGGACTAAACTAAAAACATTTTTTAATGAAGCCCGACTATTTAACGACTCAAAATTTATTAAATTGAACGTACATCCTGAACCATTATCCAATCCGACCTTAAACATCTCGACTCAACTTGACACTTTGTATTTTTTGTTTTTCTTTCGATTTTCCTTTTTTTTTTAATTTTATTTATTTTATTTATTATTTATTTTTATTAATTTTTTTATTTCTTTTAACCTAGCCTAATAAAAAAAAAATCATGAGGGTGGCAAAAATGAGGTGTCTATAGTTACTCGTCTTTATAGCGAAGTTTTTGCCGATTCCTATCATGAATTAACGGAATGAGGATTATTGACTTGAATGGTTAGTTGAGTAGTATCTTGTCTTGGAAAAAGGATACCGACTTGAAAGGTTGATGTAAAGAATAAACTACCTATCTTGAAAGGATGAGGCAAAGGAATAAGAAGCCCATCTTGAAAGGACGATGTAAAGGAATAAGAAGGCTCGTCTTGAAAGAAAAGGCAAAGGAATAAGAGGGCCTATCTTGAAAGGATGAGGCAAAGGAATAGGAAGCCCGTCTTGAAAGGACGGTGTAAAGGAATTAGAAGGCTCGTCTTGAAAGAAAGGGGCAAAGGAATAAGAGGGCTTATCTTGAAAAGATAGGGTTAAGAAGTAGGAAGCCCATCTTGAAAAGATGGGACTAAGGAATAGGAGGCCTATCTTAAAAGGATGGGGTAAAAGGGAGCTTGTCTTGAAAGGACGAGGTAAAAGGTTAGGGAACTTATATTGAAAGGATAAAGCAAAGGAATATGGGGCCGGTCTTAAAAGGATGGGGCAAAAGATTAGGGTGCCTATCTTGAAAGGATAGGATAAAAGGGAAGGGGGAGGGGCGGGGTTAGGGTGGTGGGTGAGGTAGGCGCTATCTTGAAAGGATAGGACAAAGGAATAGGGAGTGCCTATCTTGAAAGGATGGGACAAAAGATTAGGGGGGTTATCTTGAAAGGAAAAGGCAAAGGAATAGAGGTAGCCAATCTTGAAAGGATAGGGTAAAGGAATAGGAGGGCTTATCTTGAAAGAATAGGGTAAATGATTAGGGGGCCTAACTTGAAAGGATATGGCAAAAAATTAGGGGATGTATCTTGAAAGAATAGGGTAAAGGACTAGGGTACCTATCTTAAAAGTATAGGGCAAAAGATTAGGGAAGCCTGTCTTAAAAGTACGGGGCAAAAAGATTAAGGGGCCTATCTTAAAAGAATAGGACAAAAGGATAAGGCTTATCTTGAAAGGATGGGCAAAAGGATTAAAGAAACTTGTCTTGAAAGGATAGGGTAAATGATTAGGGGGCCTATCTTGAAAAGATAGAGCAAAAGGAATAAGGTGCCTATCTTGAAAGGATAAGGTGAAAGATTAGGGTGCCTATCTTAAAAGAATATGGTAAAGGACTATGAGGCTTATTTTGAAAGGATAGGGTAAAGGAATGGGAAGTCCTTGAAAGCATGGGGCAAAATATTAGGGTGCTTATCTTGAAAGAATAGGGTAAAGGACTATGGGGCCTATCTTGAAAGGATAGGGCAAAAGATTAGAGGGGCCTCTCTTGAAAGGATAGGGCAAATGATTAAGGTGCCTATTTTGTAAGGATAGGGCAAAAGATTAGGAAGCTTGTCTTGAAAAGATAGGGTAAAAGATTAGGGGGTCTATCTTAAGAGGGGCTTATCTTGAAAGGATAGGGCAAAAGGATTAAAGAAGCCTATCTTAAAAGAAAAAGGCAAATGATTAAGTTGCCTATCTTGAAAAGATAAGGCAAAAGATTAGAGAGGCCCATTTTAAAAGGACGAGGAGAAAAGATAAGCTTGTCTTGAAAGGGTAGGGCAAAAAGGATAAGGGTAAGCATTATGCCAAAAAATTGATGTTTTAAAAGAAAAATAAAAATTAGTTTCTCAAAAGGATAGATCTTTCGAAGAAAAAAAACTTAACAAAAAGGTTTGAAGGCACAGCTATTTTTTTTTTTATCCCTAGATAACTAAAGTTCCTTAATGTAGGATGACAAAAGTTCTTATAGGGAAACATTTTGAATTTTGAACACGAGATAACTAAAGTTCCCAAAATTCTTAGGATGGCCTAAGCTCTTACATGATGACAAAGGTTCATGAATAATCTTTTCATAGGATGGCCAAAGCTCTTGAATATTCTTATACTATAATTCTTGAACTAAGAATGATTGAGACTCCTAAATTAGATAACCAAAGTTCCTAAGGAAAGATGACTAAGGTTCTTAAACCGAAGTTCCCAAGATAAGAATAACTAAGGCTTCTATTAAGATAACTAAAGTTCTGAAAGGATCAGTAAGGTTCTTGAAATTCCCTCGAGGGATTACTGAAGTTCCTCACTTGAGGGAAACTAAAGTTCACATTGCAAGTTCTCAAAATTTTTGCTTTTTGACACTTAAAGGAAATACTGGTGCTTTTTTATTCAAAAAACTATTCATCTTTTTCTTGTTAATAAGTAACAAAATTATACCGATTTTAAATGTTACAGATAAGTAGTATACTCATTCTTCTAGCCCATTGGCCATTCATTCTTCATCTTTGATTGCTCATCTGCTACAATGATGGAATAAAACTTCAATTGAACACTTTTTTCTTCTTATCATAGGGAATTCTCATTTAATTATGAGCAAAGGGCTTCTCATGCCCCTAGGGCATGCTTGACTTTTACATCCCTATGTTTCATACCAAGGAAAGTTTCTCGATTATTTGAATAATTTAGTCCAAGAGGACTTCCTCACACTCTGAAATGGCTTGTTTTCACTCCTGACTGCAATTCCAAAAATTATGGTCAATCTTGTAAGTGATACGCTTTGATTGATCTAATAGGTCTTTTCCTCAAGGTTGTAACGTAGGCTTTTGGTCATTGGCTTAAACAAAAGGAGATATGGATGTGTTCGACTAATTTTGAGAAATTAATGTCTTAACCCAGGTCTACAAGTCAAGAACCTAGTAGGCAAAATGCTAAGATGGGCTTGCCCCAGTTTCACGAGCAATGATTGCTTAAGATAAGTCAATTCTTTGGTTAAAAGAGTTTCATTAGGGGTGGTATAATGAGTGGGACCATTGAATTAGAGTTTCATTCCTTTGGGCTTAGAATCTCTTGCTCAGGTTTTTGCTTTTAGGTATATTGGGGGAAGACTCAAGAATTTCCATTTCATCTTAGGATTCATGGGTTCAATTTTTCTAAGATATTCGGGCCTTAGGCCCATTAAGAGCTTCTGAGCTATCCTTTAGGTTATGGTCACCTTACTTTTGCTTTCTTCTTTTTTCTTTTTTTGTTTTTTTTTCCAAAAGTGATCGCCCTTCATGTGTTCGAGTTTCCGCTTAAAGAGATTCAAAGCCTTAAAACCAAAAGTTTGAAATATATAAGCCTAGTGAAGTAGATATGGCTTTAGGGGAGTATTTGAGAAAAATTCATGGCCTTGCGATGTTTGAATGAATGTATGGATTTGAGTAAAGTATACGATTTGCAGCTCTTCTTCTTTATAAAGAAATGGATTATTTGTGACAATCATTACTCATGAATTGACATGAATGAAGCAAGCATAAGTTAGCTTATCCCTTTTCTCTAAAATCAATGGACCTAACCTCTTGATTACCCCGATATAGGGTAGTTCTTGATAGGGTTTCTTTTTTGAAAAACTTCCCTTAAATGGCTCAAATGGGCTCACGAGAGATAAAAATGTATAGGGAATGAAATGAATGCCTATCATCCTTTCAATTCATGTATCACATGTAAGATAGACTTCCTTTTAGGAATGAGTCTTATCCTCACTTTCATGTCTCTCAGCTCTCATGAGTGTTTTAGGGTCAATTTTTAGGAATAAGGCTCACCCTTTATCATTCTAAACTCTTCAAATAATAAGATACTTTCGTTAGTTCAATAATGAAACATTTTATATTTTGTTTTCCCTTATCTACCCCACTCTCATTAGATAAGATTAGATATTTCTTGATGCCCCAATGGGTTACATGCCCCTCTGCCTCTTAAAATAGATTACCTTTTTAGACTTAATTAACTGGGTCCTTTTATTAGCCCCCTAGCCCAAGCTCATTCATAGTAGAGACAAACTTTGTATTTGGTTTTAGCATTGGAGTGGGTAGGCTAATTTTCATGGAGTGAGTGTTTAAGACCTTTTAGGCTTCAAGATGATTGGTGTTGATGGATAAAGCTCTAGGTGAAGTTAGTAGGCCATGTGTTTAAGGTTTTTTTTTTTTTTTTTCTTTTAGCTCAAAGTGGGTTGAAATAGATGAGAAGATTTATGATTTGTGTTTGGGCTTTTGTGTCTAAGGCTTTTGAAAAGGTTTGATAGTGGGCTTCTCTTCAAGGATTGTGTTTGGCTTGGGCTTTTCTTAAAGATGAGCTATGTCTCCACCATTTTCAATTATTAATTTCCAATGTACTTTCCCCTTTTGCCCCTCAATATCAGGTTTAACTCATAGGCTACACAACACTTTCGACTCAAAATGAGTGACTACCAAGATTATGCTTAGGCCGGAGTCGTTGTTATCAATTATCTTAGCTTAAAAAATGAATGGCTATGAGCTTCAACAATGAGCTGAACCACTCAAAAGTAATAATTCAAAGCACGTAAAATCCATACTTGTTAGCATATATTTTTTCCTTTAAAAAATTTATGATTTTTTTTTTTTAAACTTTACTCAAAAGGCATTTGGAAACACTTATATTACAAAAACTTATGTTACAAATAGAGCTACTGACATCTCTTAACTTATTGGAATGACTGAAAAAAGCTACAGAGTTGATAAGGAGGAGTGGCTATTTTACAAAGTTGACAACTGAGAGTAATGCCTTATTTACAAGTAAAAATCCTTGAAAACCCTAAAGGATGCTAAAAAGAAGCTACGCTATAGGTGACTGGTTGCTAACATTGCTTAAATAATAGAAAAACCAAATTATGAATACAACACAATGAGGATGATTAAGCTACAAAAGGACAATTGACGATTAAAGAGTAATAATTTCACCAGAGGAGTGCCTAATGTTACAAAAACATGAGCAGGGGACAATTTAGGGATAATAGTTATTTACAGATCATGGATAACAAACATTTACAAGTTGAAGGATTTTTTTATGTCTTTTTTATGTACACATGAGTTATTGAACAAATTTTTTATACAAGTACAAAAAATAAATAAATACACAAATAGTATACAAGTAAAGCACACCCATGTAGATGCAAGACTGACAACTGGATAATAGTGCGATAATTTATTTAAAAAAAATTTAGAGTTGCAACTTTATTAAAATCAATTAGTAAAATCAATTGAATACAAATGAGCTAAACCGTTATTGGGTTTATAATTTTTCTATATGTACAAATGTAGACAAAGTGTAGAAAAAATTTTACAAAAGCAAAATATCTTTTAGTAGTTTATAGGGAATTTTTTTTTTTTTACATGGAAAAAAGAAAATACAAGGAAAATTTATATGACCAATATGTCACATGGGAAAATAATAAAATTGTAACTCTTTACTCATGATATATATATATATTTGAAAATGTTACACTAATATTCATTTGCTTGCCAAAAAAAAATTTTAATGCAATTTAGTGGGTTTGATCTTAAATCTTGTTATGCCACTTTTTATTTGTAAAATGAACAAAAAAAAATGCAATACATAATACCTATATTACAAAATAATACATGAGTAACCATATAATACACCGAAATTTTAATTTTTACATAGAAAATTTGATACAGAAGAGTAGGGTCTATAGATCTTGGACTTTGTAACTCCAAGCATTTCTGGAGAAAAACCTAGTGGGCTACATTGAATCATGAGTGGGTTCACCTATCACCGTTAGGCAGGGGTAAAGACCCTAGCAACCCAAAGGTTACATAATGATGGTTTATCCTAAGTTCTTAAGGTAGCTTAAGTCTAACCACATCTAAACACACAAATGATAAAATAAATAAATTAAATAAATAAACATTCCCCCCAAATCCCCAATAATGAGCCCATTAGGCTAGACTTTTCTTAAAAGCCTACATCACTAAAACTCGATTAGTATAACTATATTATAATATATAGATAAAAAGAAATAAAAAATGAAAGCCCATTAATTAATTTTTATTTTTACATGGCTAACCCACTAGGATCCCTAGTGGAATAGCCAATTTAATTGAGTCTTATTTCGTTTTTCTTAATTTAACTTATATTAAGTACAACTTACTTAATATAAATTATTCGACATTAAATTAAGGAAACATTTTTCTTAAAAAAAATGTCTAAAAAAATTATTCTAAAAAAATGGAGTTACTAATTAGTTAAATTGGTAAAAAATGAAATTAAAATTTTCGGGTGGGAAAATTTTAATTTTGCTACTACTTTGCAATTATTCTAAAAAATAATTTTTAGAAAATTAAACCAGAAAATTCAAGCTCGGAGTTAACCTATTAAGACTAAATTACCATGTAAAGATATTGCTAAAATATGTATAGATAAGTAAAAGTGTAACTAAAATGAATTTTTTATTATGAAATTTCAAGAAAAAGGAAAAAAAAATTATTTATTTTTACTTTTTATAGTTGCCCTAAAGGTGCTCACATACCCGCTAATTAAGATCAAACTAATGTAGTTCTATTTTTAGAAAAGATTTAGTGGGTTAATCCTTTTTAATTTGAAAATTGAGCCAAGTTTATATTTTTTAACCAATTTATTTTTATTAAGAAAAATCCTAAAAAAAACCTAATTTTTATTCCCGATTAAATAAAAAACTAAAGACTTAATTTTTAAAAAGACTTCAAGTTAGTATTTTTTTTTTATTTATTTTTGGAAAAAATTGTCATATGACAAAACTTAAAAAAAAATCCTAGAGCACCTAAATGAGAGAAATAAATAAATAAAAGATACAAGTTTTATGAAAATATGCTAATATGCAACTATTATGGAAAATGTGCCATTTGAAAAAAATGCAATTACTATTAACAATATGCCTAATTATGGAAAAGATGCCTAAACTATAGAAAATATAACTAAGCAATGGATAAAATACCTAATTATAAAAAAGATGCCTAAACCTTGGAAAAGATGTTTAAATTATAGATAAGAGGCTTAGACCATAGAAAAGATGTATAAATTATGGAAAAGATACCTAAACATATATATAAGACATCTAGACCATGAAAAAAAAAAAATAAGAAGTCCATGGAAAAGAAGGCTAAACCACAGAAAAGATCTTTAACCATGGAAAAAAGGCTAATTAAAGATTTTTATTTTATGAAAACTAAATAAGTGACAAAACAATTTTTTAATTCTTGAAAAATCCCTAAAAGCCTAAAAATGCAACTTTATGACAACTTGCTAAAATATGCAATTTTCATGCAAATATGATACTTCTAAAAATGCAATATCTATGCAAAAAAATATTTTATTATTTAAAAAAATGATGATATACCAAAAATCAACTAATAAGAATTAACGCTAAGACCTAAAAAAAAAAACCATGTTAGTACTTATTCGATGTAAGTAAACCATTTAAATTATGCAATTTTATAAAAATTAATACTACATGTTAAAATTACAAAATATTAACGAAGCTAACAATAACTAAAACTAAGTACTTATATTAAAAAAATAAAGTTAGTATAAACAAATTTATAAAAGGACTAACATTACCAAACTAATTAAAACAACTAAATAACTACAATAATAATAATCATAAAAAAAAAAGAGAATGGAATCCAAAACCATCTAACTATTTGGGTCGGTCGGATTCGCTTATGCATGGGTTGAATTCGAGTCCTGTTCGTGTTCGTGGATAGTGTAGTGGGCATGCGGTGTGAAGTGTAGGCATGTTTGTTGTGCTAACTGTGAAGTGGATGTGTAAGGTTGTGTGTGTGTGTTCTAGTTGTATGGTGTCATGCTAGACTATGAGAGTTGGGCAAGAGTGAGTGTATGTGTCAGTACTGTACAACCATATGTGAGTGATGTGAGGGACTGTGTAGATGAGTGTGTGTATTAGGCGAGAGTGATGGGTGTATCTTAGGAGAGAGTGATGTAAGGGATTGTATGTGAGTAGCTGTGTGAATTAAAAAATTGTGGAGTGTATAGATGTAAATGGTGGGGAGATTATGAGGTGTATATGTAATGTGAATTGTTAAAAACTTATTTTTTACAGTCTATTGTTCATTATTTATAGACCTTAGATTTTGAATCTTTTCGATCTTTTTGGCATAGATTCCATCTTAACAAATCTAATATTGATAAGATAAGATGATACCCGATTTGGATTTATTAAATTCATTGAAGATTTAATCTAATTTCTAAAAGCCTTGCATTGATTTGGGCTTTCTATCTTAGGCCCGATTCAATCCATCTTAATTTAACTCAATATACATGCTAACCCATTTAATAAATCCTAAGTTTGTTTAGCCTAATATAAATTAAATAAAAATCCGCTTTATATTGGATTGGGCTAAAAATATTTTTTAACGAAGCCTAACTATTTAACAACTCAAAATTTATTAAATTGCATTTACATCTTTAACCATTGTCCAATTCGACCCTAAACGACTCGACTCAACACTTTATATTTTTTATTTTTCTTTTAATTTTCCTTTTTTAAAAAAAAAATTCCTTATTTTATTTTTATTAATTTTTTTAACTTAACCTAATAAAAAAGATTAATGAGGGTAGCAAAGAAAAGGTGTCTACACCAGTGTAACTATTTTCTTTTTTAATTTCAATCAACTAATAGCATTTCAAATAAATTTGAAAATAAAAAAAAAGATAAAAATATCTTAGTGCCTTTCATCATAACCTAATTTAGCTCAATCATCCCCTCTTGCCATAACAATGCAATACTAAAGGTGGGAAATGAAATTGAAGTTTAAGTGATGCAAATGCACTGGTTATCTCATCTTAAACTGAAGAAATATAAACATTGCAAAATGGAGGAACAGAAACATTGTAAGAATCAAAAGAATTAATAACTTTTAAAGAAGGATTTTTCTTCTCTCTAATGAAGATAGGGGTTTGAAAACTCTTGACGAGTGACCTCTTCAAACTAACTTATGTGTCACATCAAGCTAGTTCATGAGTCTATGGAGTTCCTTGGTTCATCATATTCTTAGATTTGTTCATTGGTTTTGCTTGTCTTCGTGCATTCCACCCTCATTTCGAGCTTTCTATAAGCTTAAACCCATCCCCTAGATACGGCTGTCCTCGTCTATCCTTAGTGTGGCTTAAACCCATCAGAGCTGAGGTTTGCATTGAGTAAGTTACTATTGAGTTGTGTCTTTACTTTGTTACATTGGTTGTCATTTGTGTTCGAAGTATGTTGAGTAGTGTGGTAACCGTCAAGGTAGTGTGCAAGTAGTTGTAAGTGTTGAGTAAACAATGGAAGTGGTGATTTTGTTTTATTGTGGTGGTTGTTATATGATACTTTGTTCTACTCTATTTTGAGTCATGGAAAATAGAACAAGTAATAATTGTGTATTTCTGTGAAAGGATCGACTTAGTTAGAAGTGTTGTTGAATCTCTATAGTGAGCTATGTTGGTTTATGTTCAAAGAGAAGCTGAGCATGTTTTATGTAGTTAGTGTGTTAACTAATTAAAGATTATGAGTGTATTGTTTTCTAGGTAATACGAGTATTGTCTGTTTGCTGTGAATACGAGGTTGAGTAAAAGAATGATTGATTGAAGTGTCAATGCTGGTATTGGAGATGATAATAGTCGGGTTATTTACTATGGTTGACAAAAGACCCCTAGAAGCTCTGATGAATGAATCAATGAAGTTACTAATATGATAATGAAGTTAATGCAAGCTGTTCATGCATTTGTTTCCCGACTCGTTGAGAACAATCAAAATACTCCCTAAGTTGCACCTGAAGTTAAAGGTGTCCTATAAGGTGCCCAGCATGTACATTGGCAATATCTAACTCGGTAAGAATGAGGTAGAGGAGTAAAAGGACATGTGCGAAGAAGAATAGATTTTGGGTGAACTAGATAAGGAGGAAAGAGATAAGTATTATGAAGCAAAGGATAGAGCTCATGTACCATAAGCTACTAACCATATAAAACTCAAAGTTCCAAGCTTCAATTGCTTTAGAGTTGCTGATGATTACTTAGATTAAGAAGAGAAAGCGAAGTGAGTCTTTGAATACTATCAGTATAAGGACTATGATAAGGTTAGAGCTACTGTTGTTGAATTCGTAGGATATGTTGTGTTGTGGTAGAAAAACTTTTGAGCCATGAGAACACAAGATGGATATAGGGAAGTTAGTACTTACCCTAAAATGAAGAGAGTCCTTAAAGCCAGATATGTGCCAAATGCTTACTTACATTATACTTTTGCTCGACTCTAAGAATTAAACCAAGGAAACTGCATTATCGATGAGTATGTGTGAGAGTTTTAGGTGCTTATGATTTGAAGTGAGGTTAATGAACCATCAGTTGAAATAGGATCTAGATTCTTAGCTGGATTAAGGATAATATCAAGGATGTAGTGGAGTTGCAATAGTTTATCACTTTAGATGAGGCTATAAGGGTTGCTTAACGTGTAGAGAGACAAAGGAGGAATAGGTCAACCTAACCTCAATTGAGTCAACTTGCTTATGGTGGTAGCAAACCTTAATATAATATTGAGCCTAGTAGGAGGCTTGAGATGATGATTGAATAGAAGAATTGCACTGCCGACTAAGAAGTGTCAAAGAGAACTTATGAGAAAGGGCAAGGATTAGGATAGAGGACGAGCCAGATCAAATGTGTCAATTGTCAGGTTTTGGTCATATGGCCACCTAGTGTCCTAACCGACGTACCATGGTCATAAAACATGAAGTCCCTACCATTGAAGTAGTCAGTATCGATGAAGAGCCTGAAGAAAAGGCCGATTGGAAGAAGAAATCGAGGTGAATGACAAAGATCTTGTTGAAGAGAATGTATACATTGATGATTTAGACAAGCTAACTTTAGTTGTCAGAAGAGCATTGAGTATTAAGCCAATTGTTAAGGAAGAGGAGCGAGAAAACTTATTTCATATTACATGCAAGGTAAATGAATAGGTGTATGCACTCATTGTAGATAGTGGGAGTTATACTAATGTGACATCTGCCAACCTAGTTTGGAAACTCAAGTTGCCAATTTTATCACATCCAAGACTATATAAGCTACGTTGGCTAAATGAGAAGGGAGTACTCTTTGCAAGTGCTACTACTAATCTCAATTAGGAACTATTTTGATAAGATTCTCGGTGATGTTCTGCTTATGTGCACATCTTACGTGTTGTTAGGCTGACTTAGCTATTTAATTGAAGGGTCATTCATGATGGGTTTAGAAATACATATACCTTTGAAAAGGATATGAAGAAGATTACCTTAAATCCCATAACCTCAAGTCAAGTGAGCAAATTGAATATTAAGTTAGCTTGAGGATCTAAGAAGGCATTGGTCTTAAGTTGATCTAAACTCCGAGAATCCATCAAATCTAATGTGCCGACCTTTTTACTGATTAGGCGACTATTGGAATCGAAGGAGTAAGTTGTGTTACCTAAAGAGGTCAAAGAGCTACCGAATGAGTATGCTGACCTATTTCCTGAGTAGTTGCTTGAAGGACTGCCCCTTTTTGAGAGATTGAATGTTGCATTGACTTGATACTTAGTGCCGCCCTATCGAATAAGCTTGCTTATCAAATGAACTTCGAGTAAGTTGCCGAGCTCTAAAGACAAGTTAATGAATAGTTAAAGAAAGGCTACTTGAGAGAGAGCCTCAGTCCTTGTGTTGTGCTAACATTACTTGTGCCAAAGAAGGATAGTACTTATCATATGTGTATAGATAGCAAAGTTGTGAACAATAGAGTTGTGGACAAGATAACAATTAAGTATAGATATACTATTCTAAGATTGGATGATATACTTGACAAATTAAATGTATTAGAATCTTCAATAAGATTGGCCTAAAATTCGGTTATCATCAGATTTGCATAAGGCAAGGGGATGAATGGAAAACTGCATTTAAGACCCAACATGGTTTATTTGAGTGGATGGTCATGCCTTTTGGCTTATCTAGTGCTCTAAGCACTTTCATATAATTGATGAACCATGTACTAAGAAATTTGATTAAGAAATTTGTTGTGGTCTACTTTGATGATATCCTTAAGTATAGTGCCAACCTGACTAGTCATGCTGACCATCTCCGAACTGTGTTTAACGTACTCTAAGCTGAAAAGCTCTTTAGGAATTTGAAGAAATGTTGCTTCTATTAGGAAGAAGTGGTCTTCCTTGGATATGTTGTTAGTTGAGGGGGCCTGTGTGTTGATACTGAGAAGATCTGAGCTATTGTTGAATGGTTGACCCCAACCACTTTTGGTAAGGTGAGAAGCTTCCATTGATTAGCTTCCTTTTACCATCACTTTATCAAAGGTTTCAATACCATCATTACACCCCTTACTAAATTGACAAAGAAGAATGTAGAGTTCAAGTGTTAAGAAAGAGAAGAAAGATGTTTTGCCTAGGTGAATGAGAGATTGACCTCTGCACCTGTGTTAACGCTACCTAACTTTAAGAACATGTTTGAACTTGAGTACGATGCATCAAGAGTTGGCATAAGAGCTATGTTGATGCAAGGAGACCAACCTATTGCATACCACAGTGAGAAGTTGAGAAGACTATAATTGAATTATTCTGTATATGACAAAGAACTCCTTACACTAATCTGAGCTCTTCAAGCATGGCAATATTACCTTTTACCAAGGGAATTTATCATTTACATTGGTCACGAGCCCTTAAAGTACCTATGGAGTCAAACAAAACTTTTTAAGAGATAAGTCTGATGGATATAAATTTTGGAAGGATTCAACATCATAGTCAAGTACAAGCAAGGCAACACCAATGTGGTTACCGATGCCCTATCAAGAAGACATATTCTTCTTATTGAGCCGTAAACCAAACTTTTAGGATTTGCAAGCATCAAGGAGCAATATCCTTAAAACCCTCATTTTGGTCTCATTTATGGATGCTATGGAGAAGGAAGAACAGTGGATTAATATCATATGGAGGATGGATATTTATTCTGAAGTGGTAAGTTATGTATGCCGATCTGTTCTCTAAGAGAATTGCTAGTGAGGGAAGCTCATTTTAGTGAACTTTGTGGGCATTTCAGGGAAAGAAGGACAAAAGAACTATTGAATGTAAGGTTCTTTTAGCCTAAGATGAGGCATGATGTGCATCTTGTAGTTGAGAGTTATACAATTTGCAAAAGAGAAAAAAGCACAGTTGAGCAAGGAAGAGCTATGCCTCTACCTATCTCAACCAAACCATAGGCTTATTTGAGTATGGACTTTGTCCTCGGTTTACCCTGAATTGCTTGAGGTAAAGATTCTTTCATGGTCATTGCGGATAGATTTAGTAAGATGGTACACTTTGTGCCTTGTACAAAGACTAACAATGCTTTGACTATTATTTTCTATTTTTATAGCATACCATTTGTTTGTACGGAGTGCCAAGGAGCATAGTGTCAGACCGAGACCTAAAATTCTTAAGTCATTTTTGCAGAACTCTTTAGTATCTGATGGGAATGAAACTACTTTTCAACATTTCCTATCACCCTTAAATTGATGTTCAAATAGAGGTAGTCAACCATACTTTAGGTTCACTACTCCGAGCTACAATAGATAGGAACTTGTTCTATTGGGATATCTATTTACCTATGGTAGAATTTGCTTACAAAAGAATAGTACATGACACCACTTAGCATACCCCATTTAAGGTTATCTATGGCTTCAACCTTGAACTCCCTCTTGATCACATCCCTACGACCATGAAGACCTTGAAGAGAGAACTTGAGTTAAATCCTTCCAATAGATCTACCATAAGGTTGCCCAGTTGATCAATCGAGCCTCCAAGAAGATGGAGGAGAGAGGAAGAGGAAGAAGAGTAAAGCAATTTCAACTCGATGACCTAGTATGGTTTCACTTGAGCAAATAAAGATTTCCAAGCTAGAGGAAGAACAAACTGTCCACCTAAGTTGAAGGACCCTTTAAGCCATTACAAAAGATCAACGATAATGCCTATCAAGTGGAACTGCATAAAGACTTTGGATTATCTAATGTGTTCAACATTATTGACCTTAGCCCCTATCAACCAGACAAAGTGCAATAGGAAGACCAACTGGATTTGATACCAAATCCATATCAATTGGGAAGGAACAATAGGAATCAAGCTACAAATCCTTTAATTTGAGTTGAGTACAGGGACTTGAGAGTTTAGTAAAGTGCATTCTCCTTTCTCGGCCTACGCCTAACAAGTTTGAGTTGTTTCTATCTACTAACCTGATACCACTTCCAAGTCGATCCATTGATGTCCATGATCATTAAATATTGACCTGAGTAGTGCTCATTTGACAGCTTGGCTCACTTACTCATTAACTTAGTTAGCATTGCTTTGAGATAATGTCTGTTTCTACCAAAAGCCTACCAATGTTTGCCAGCCATGTGTTTAGACCCCTCACGTGAAAGAATCTATTGCTCAAATCTTCTATTCTTTGATTTCTCTTTTGTACCCTTTTACATTCCTTGTACAATGCTTATTTTAGGACAATACTCTTTGTTGTCTTTTCTTATTTTTAGTAAGTTGCCTTAGATTTTCAAGTATAAATACCCTTGTATTATGGAGCTGCAACGTCATATATCTTAACATCTATCGAATATACTTTGTTTTTCCTTCTTTGTGGGCATTTTCTTGCTTACTTATCTAACTCTTATTCTAACCCTTAAGTAAGGCTAGGTGGCAGGTGGCATCATTGAAGAAACTCGTACGTCATATCGAGCTAGTTCATGAGTTCATGGAGTTTCTTAGTGCATCATATCCTTGGATTCCTTCATAGGTTTTGTTTGTCTTCACACATTCTACCCTTATTTTGAGCTTTCTGTAAGGTTGGACACTTCTCTTAAATATAGCCATCCTTGTCTATTCTTTGTGTGGTGTATCACTTTCGGTCTAAGAAGTTGCTGGGTTCTTGAGGTTTAAGGTTCTCAGGCATTACGATCGGTGAGAATGCTTGGACATCAAGAATGTCAACTCAATTTAGTCTGGTGTTTTGCCTTCATCGATTGACAAAGGGATAGGGCTTAGTGCTAATCAATCTATGTTATAGTAAAGTAACCAGTAGGGTGGGATAAGTGCAAAGCTCATCTTTTCATTATATAATCATGATTTTTACAATTTCTTTGACTCCCTGTACATTTTACAAGAAATAAGGCCTAAGGTTATTGACGTTTTAAGTTCTTGCAATGGTTTGTCTAGCCATGGTTTCCAATTTGTATGCCCCATTGCTTGCATCTTCCTTGATCTGAATAGGGTCCTCCTAGTTTGATGATAGCTTGCCCTGCCCTTCTTGCAACTCAATGGCTTTAAAATTTTGGCCAACCAAGTCTTTAAGCTGGAAGACTTCGTACTTGACCATTTTATTATAATATCTGGCCACCCATTGCTAATAGGTGGCTAGGCTTAAGCAGTATCCCTTACTTCGTTAATAGTGTCAATGCTTACTTAAAGGGTTATCTAGTTGGTGCTGATGTTAAAGTTTTAGATTCTGTTTGTTGGGAGTTCTTACTCGATGGGTAGAGCAGCTTTTGAACTGAATGCTAGGTGGAAAGGGGTTTCTCCTATAGTTGTTCTATACGTGGTCCAATACCCCCAAAGGATTATGGAGAGCTTGTCTGCTTACTGACCACCTGCTTGGTTTCCCCCTTTTTTTAGACTGCAAAGGACTATCTTGTTGATAGCCTCAACTTATTTGTTGGCTTAGCATAAGCGATTGAGTTATAGTAGAGCTTGATGTGGTATTTATCACAAAACTCCTTGAATTGTGCACTATTAAACTATTTCCCATTATATGTAATTAGGGTGCAGGATACCTTGAATCTAGTGAGAATATCGGTCGAGACAAACCCTTATATTGTTCTTGCGGTTATGTTAGCAATTGCTTAGGCTTCTACTCACTTTGTAAAGTAATTAACAACTACTAAGATAAAGTAGCACCCCCGGATGCTTTTAGGAATGGTTTGAGGATGTCAAGGCCCCATCAAGTGGAAGACCATAAACTTGCCATGTAGCGGAGTTCTATACTTAAGGCATGGCCAATGGGTGCATGCTTCCGGCTACTGTAGCAATGTCACATCAAGGTTTTTAAATCTTCCTTCATTGTCGACCAGTAGTACCCAAGATAAAGGGCTAGGCTTGGATGTAGTTACAACAAATCGTTGCATGTAGTTTTTTGAGAGCATAAAGGCCTTCATCAGTCTTTAGGCAGTAGAGGAGGGGTATGCTATGCCTGCATCGATAAAGAGTGCCGTCAATGATTGTGTAGTTAGCTGTACAGTGGGTGGGCTTCTTAGCTTCCGTTCTATTATCAGGTAGGGCAATGGTTTTGAGGTAATTGAGGATGGTTTGCTAGATGTGGAGCGAATCTTAAGAACTTCCCACGGTTGATCGTTGATGGTTTACTGTGGCACGTAATGGAAGGGGATCTGCTTGTCGCTTGTATAAGGCAGGGACACAGCCATGGAGGAGAGCTTAGATAACCTGTTTGCCTATAAATTCTCTACTCAAGGGATCTTGGTGATGTTTTAGGAGGTGAGGCCTTGTATTGCCTAGAAGTATTTCATCATTGTCTCCCTTTTTATCTCATATTCCCCCTTAACCTATTGTACCATTAGCATAGAGTTTGAGTAGATGTTGAACTTCTTGGCCCTAACATCCCTTGTGATCTTAAGTCCTACAATAAAGGCATTGTATTCAACCTTATTGTTACTAGTAGGAAATATAAATTTGAGTATGTACAGGACTTTGGTGCCATATTGTCCTTATATGACTATACCTGCTCTACCTAACACCATTACCACCCATCACTACTCCACCCCTTACCCCCCGCCCCCCCTACCACCGCTAAGTAAAGGATCCATTGATGTGAAAGTTCACACCAAATTGTTAATGTAAGTTGGTCTTTCCTCCTTTCCAATATATTGAACAATGAAGTTCGTGAGGACTTGCGCTTTGATGGTTTGTCTAGGGAAGAATTGGACACTATAGGCACTAAACTCCAAGCAGTACTTAACCATGCGTCTTGATGTGTTTGACTTTTGTAAGATTGCTCATGATGGCTAGTAAGTGAGAACAAAGATGGGGTATGCTTGGAAAAATGGTCTTAGTTTTCAAGCAGAGATTACTACAGCTAAGTTAAACTTCTTGACTTGTGTATATCTAACTTTTAGTTCCTAGAGGATGTGGCTAATGTAGTAAATTGACTTGTGTTTGCATCCAATTGCTTAGACGAGCATTTAGGAGAGGCTCTGTCGCTTATGGACAGGTATAAATAAAGTTCTTCATAGGGTATTGGTTTGGAGAGCACAGGAGGACTCTCAAGAAGCTACTTAATCCTGTCAAGGTGACCACATTTGTCCGTCCACTTAAATTTCGATTGGTTCTTCAGCAATTTGAAAAACTTAGAACATTTCTTGGTGCTTTTGGAAACAAAACGGTTGAGTATGACTAGTCTACCAGTAAGTTGTTGGACATCATTGATTTTCTAAGGGGCCTTTATGTCTCGAATGGCTATTAGTTTGTTAAGGTTAGCTTCAATGCCATGCTTCGTAACTATAAATTCGAGGAATTTGCTAAAACCCACCCCAAAGACACATTTCTAAGGATTAAGCTTCATTTGATATTTTTGCTACATTTCAAAGGTTTGTAGATCCTTAATGTGGTAGGTCTTTTATTTGCTTTCGACAATCATGTCATCATCATACACCTCTATGTTTCTTTCAAGTTGTGGCTTGAAGACAATTGTCACTAGCCTCTGATATGTTGCCTTGACATTTTTGAGGCTGAAGGGCATGATATTATAGTAGTGTTGCAAAAGCCAGTGATAAAGAATGTGTGGACTTAGTCCTCGAGCATTATACGAATTTGGTTATAGCTAGAATAAGCATCCATGAAGCTGAGTCTTGCATGGTCAGAGGTGGAATTGATGAGTTGGTCAACTCTCGAAAGGGGAAAAGAGTCATTTGGGCAAGCTTAGTTAAGGTCAGTGTAATCAATACGCAATTGCCACTTGCTGTTGGACTTCTTTACTAAAACAATGTTTACTAGCCAAGTAGGGTAGTGCTCCTCCCTTATGAAGCTAACTAATAGTAGATTCTACGCCTTTGCTCGAGGGCAACTTATCATTTGGGTGCGAAGTGTCTTCTCTTTTGCTTTATAAGCGTACATGTTGGTTGACTTGAAGGTGATGTGGTGCCTCAAATATGTCTATGATCTTGGGCATCTCTTCAAGAGACATTGCAAAAATGTCTAAGTTAGAGCAAAGGAACGGGATGATGTCCTCCCTTTCTTCAGTAGACAAAGAAGTTCCTATCTGAGTAATTTGGTCAAGTCAATTGCCAAATTGGATGACCTTAGTTTCTTTTATTGGCTCCTCCCTTGAGTTTTGTTTGCTCCTAAAGGTTGATTCAATGTGCATTACCTTATTGTATTAGATGTCATTTAAGTAAAGTATCTTGGATAACTTCTGATTGCCATTGGTGATACTGACTCTTGTAGGAGTAGGGAACTTCATCTTAAGGCATGTTTGACTAATGCATGCATTGAATTTGTTGAGACCTGCTCACCTTAGAATGGCGCTGTAGGGGGACTAGTGGTTAATGATGATGAAGTCAATCAGCTGTGAGGCAATGTGCTCATTATCGCTCAGCTGAACAAAGAGTATGATTAGCCTTTCGTTGGGACAGACTTTTGATTGAAATCAACTAAGCTTTGCTTGTATAGGTGGAAGGGTTCCTCCAGCTGATCTTTTATTTGCTCGTAAGCAGAGTAAAATAGGATGTCCACCGAGCTACCATTGTTTATGAAGGTTTTAAGGATGTTAAAGTACCTTATCTTAACATTGATCACTAATGGGTCGATGTAAGGGTATTTGATACCTTCTTTGCCGCTATCCAAGAAAGAGATGGTAATATCTACTCTTAGCTTCTTTGCCCATATAAGGAATACTTTATACTAAGGTAGCAAGGGACAAGTTTCATTTGACAAGCTAGGCCCTCTTGTTATTGTTTATACTTAGCCTTGCTTGCTCTTATGAGGCATGTTGTTGAGTGGGTTTTCCTGCTGTAGCTATGGTTGCTACTGATGATCCTTGGTATGGCGGCATCTCGTTGGTCACACCTGATTTATCTAGTTAACGATAAGGTGGTCAATGCAACCCTTGTGAAAAAGGCGTTCAACAGCATTCTTGAGATGGCAACATTCATTAGCATTGTAGCCATGCACATAGTGATAATCATAGAATTTGTTCGAGGATACTGCTTCAGGGGTTTCCCTATGTATGGAGCTCAAGGTAGTTGTTCTCAAACCTCATAAAGAACTTCTTTGAGAGTGCAATTTAATGGAGTATAGTTAAGGTAGTCTACAAATTTTTGCTTTTGCCTCTTTCGAGGTACTTTGGATGAAGAAGGGCAATCTTCTTGAGGGCTAAGCCGATCCTTTACAGAGGTACTCTAATGAATGTCATTCTCCAAGTATGCTTAGATGGCATCCTCTTGGGTGAGTATTGCTTGGTGGTGGTCATGAACTCTTCAAAAGTGTTCGGGTGACACAATGCTATGGCTTCGAAGACCTAGCTATTGGGGTCCATGCTATAGATAATGGTTTAGAGGGTTGTTTTAGTTCCCACCTTAGGATTTATGAGTTTGGTGCAATTGAAATGCTCAAGGTAGGCTTGGAAGGTTTCATTAGGGTGTTGTTGGATGATATATAGTGTTAATGAGTCCTTATACCCCAAACATGAGCCCCAAAGTCTAAACAGGAACCCTTATCGCTTGATGGCATCTTGTTGCTAAGGAAGTGTTGCTTAAATCTAATGGTGAGATCATTGAATGAACAGATGGAACCGTCTAGTAGTTGGTTAAACCATACCAACATTGCTTTGTTGTGTATGCTTGGGAAGGCTTTACACATTATTGCATTAGAGAAATTATGTAAACTCATCATCATGTGGAAGTACGCTAAGTGGTCATCTAGGTCACCTGAGCCGTCGTAGGCATTCAAGTAGGGAAGTTGTAGACCCCGCGAAAGGGTTTCTTCTAGGATGATTGGTGTGAATGAACTTTTACTTGCTGCTATGCTTGATCGTCGAGTAAAGGATTCTAGGTGCTTTTGATCACATAAGCTTAAAAGTACATTGGATATGCTCATTGAGCTCCTATGCATTCATTTCTTCTAAGTGCTTTTATGAGCACTTAGGCAAAACGTAAGTCCTATACGAGATGACACTTAGATTGGACGTAATCGTGTGGGTACATAAAGGTTGCTGCTATGGGTGTAGATAAGTGCATAAGGTGCTTGCTGAGTCTGTTGAAGGAGCTAGCAAATATGTCTTCGGGGTTAACCCTGTCTTCGGGGTTAACTTTATCTTTTAGTTTTTGTCTAGCCATTAGTTGTTGCCTTAAGTTTGCATTGTCTTGGAGGGTTTTTTGGTTAGCCTCCATCAACTGTTGGAACATTGTTTTCATTTGTTTCAATTTCAATGGTTATTGATCTGTTTGTAGTAGTGGTGATGTTGATGATTGCTCACCACCCCCTGGTAGTGATGAATGAGGATATGTGTTCTTGCTCTTTACCATGATGCTAGGTTTACGTAAATGGTAGGTGCCAAGTGGTGATAGTGGATACTACGAGTATAATCCTTAGTTGAACTCTTAGTGGTCTAATGACTACTAACGGTGGTGGACTTGCAAAAAATCCCCTTTGGCATGGCTAATGAGGGCCCTCCAAAGCTCAAGTTAGCGAGGAGAGTGGATGGGAGTTAATTTGAGAAACTATGTTAGAGGATAATAAGAAGGAGGTCAAAAAGGATCCCTTTACCTAAAGTCTTAGCTCCATTTATAGGTAAGGAGCTAACCTGCTTAGCCACGTGGCACGAGGGGATTTGCCTACGTGCAATCCAAGGTGAGGATGTCATTAGTATGTGAAATGACACACACCTTTATGTCGGTTGGTGAGCTTTGGGAAAGGAGCCCATTATATCGGAGTGGGTGACTGCCATAACATGGTGGCTAGACCTCTAGGTTGTGCTTTAGGATGTCATGCAGCATTTAATGAAGAGAGAGAGAAAGAGAGAGATGGAAGGAAAATGGTGAGCTTGACCTCACTAGGTTACGTACCCCCCGAAGGGCGCTTCGAGTATGGGGGTGCACCCCTTCATGGTAACCGGACGGTGAAACATCGAATCTTTCAAGGACTCCTTAAGTGCTTAAAACTCGAGTTGAGAGGGCTTGGGGGCCCTTCGAGTTATTTGGCCACTTGAGTCTTGAGGAAGGTTCGAGAGATGACAAGTGTTTGAGGTTAGCTCATGCTTCAACTCGTACCCCTGGTACAGTAAGCGGTGTTGGCAAGCTTCTTCGATTTAGCTTGCACACTTAGTGGGTAAACCATTAAACTAAGGTAAAGGAGACGTTTAAGGGTGTCGATCAGATCTGGCAATGGGCTTAGGCCTTTAGAGCCCCAAGTCGAAAGGTGATTGTCAATAGACGTCATTGTCAAAGCAACTCTAGTACTAGTATACTTTTTGGTGTGCTTAAGAGCTTAGTTATCACTAAGACTTACCGTGATAAATCTGACTAAAATGGGTCCTCTGAAATATCGAAGAAAATTAGTGAGAAATGGTCCATAGGTAAATAAGAGTAGTTGACATGAAGCTACTCAGAAGATGTGACTCACTAATGAACACAACATGACTTGACACCTTACTTAATATAAAACACAAGTTGATGTCAAGGTCCACCCACTACTAATCTTGAGTTACTCAGCAAGATTAGATAGAAGTGTATGAAAGATGGACTTGGAGAGGTTGTCTCACAAGAATAGAATATTCGGTCTTAAAAATGTAAGTTATCTCCAGCTTACAAGAGAAAAGGACTATTTATAGTAAGTCCTTAGAGCAACATTACAAATAAAGAAATTATAAGAAAGTATATACAAAAAGGGGATTCCTAATACATGCCAAAAAGAGTAAAAAGGACAAAAGACAAAAATGGAAAAATAGTACAATGTTAGACAAGGTGGACAGGTGGTAGTGTAATATTGGTCTTATATGAATATTCTCTAAGCACAGCAAGTGAGAGGGATCAAGATATTGTGGCAATAAAGGGGTCGGGACGAGAGAGATGGTAGTATGCCAAGAGAAAACTACTCGACCGATAAGTAAGTCTCCAGTCGCTCGGTAAAAACCTCTCGGCAACAGCTGGCCAGATTACTCAGTACAAGGTCTTCGGCAAGGGAATGGTTAGCATCATTACTACCGAGAGCATAGATCATAGTACGACAATGTGGGGAGCTCAAGGAGTTCAGCCACTTTACTTTGGTGTAAATTTTCTCGTCATCAGTAGGTTACCAAGAGAGAATTCTTCGGGGTGAAGGATTGGAGTCGTCGGAGTTATGCATGAGTAAGGGATTGTTGGTTGGCAGTTCATTAGTTCCTTGGGATTGCTGAGGATTTGCCCTCAAATCTTAGTCTTTGTCATCATCAAGCACATATGGAGTTAAATCGGCAACGTTGAAGGAGGTAAACATGCCGAAACCTTCGGGTAGCTCAATCTCATAGGCGTTATCATTACTGCGACTCAGGATCCTATAAGGTCCATCCGTTCTGGGAGATAGTTTGTTGGTCATTCTGCTAGGGAAACGTTCCTTACTAAGATAGACCTAGATAAGGTTCCTAGGGGTATAAACGACTCGCCTCCTTCCGCGGTTTCCCACTTCCTTCTATCGGGCTATAGTTTTGGTCAATTGCTCGACAATCTTCCGATGTAACCTTTGGAACTCCTTGGCATGCTGTAGGTCGGATTAACTTTCCCCTTGTATAGTCAGTTTGTTAATTAAATCTAAGGGTAGGTTCAAGTTAAGTCCATAGACAACCTCAAATGGTGATGTCCCGATTGAGTTATAAGTTGAGTGATTGTAGGCAAATTCAATGATAGGTAGGCATGAATCCCAGTTGCGAGAGTTCTTTCCAACAATGGCGCGTAGGAGATTACTGATGGTTCTGTTAACTACTTTAGTTGAGTCATCTATCTAAGGGTGGCAAGAGGTACTGAATAATACCTTAGTGCCGAGTTTCCTTTATAGGGTCTTCAAAAAGAAGCTCATGAATTTCGAATCACGGTCTAATACAATACTTCTTGGTACTCCATGTAATCACACAATTTCCTGTAAAAAAAGGTTAGCGATGAATAAAGTATCTTTAGTTCTATGGTAGGGAATGAAGTGGCCCATCTTGCTGAACCAATTAACCACCACCATGATCGAATCATTTCTTCTTGGTGTATAAAGAAGGCCGAGCATGAAATCATGCTTAGATCGATCTACGACTGCTCGGGAATTGGTAGAGGTGTATATTCTCCATAGGGTTCTCTTCTCCCTTTTGCATACTTACAGACCTTATACCTCTTAAGTATTCGGTGCATATCCTTCATCATCTTAAGCTAGTAAAAGTGCTCCTTCAATATCTCAATCATCATCTTTTCCCTAAAATGGTCGGCTAGACCCTCGACATAAGCCTCTCAAACCAGTAGCTCTCTTATAGAACCATTCGGCACACAAATCTACTTACCCTTCATCAAGAACCCCTCGCTCAAGTAGAACCCTTCCGCAACTCCTCTAGCACTATACTTAGCCACCAAGGGTCCAAAATGTAGGTCATGCTCATACTAATTAGGTAAAGTATCAAATCTAAGCACCTTAGCTTGCAACGTTATGATGAAGGTATGACAGCGAGAAAGTGCGTCAGCCACTATGTTGGTGCTTCCCTTCTTATATCTGATGACATAACAAAAGGTCTCTAAGAACTCGACCCACTTAGCGTGATGTTGAGAAAGCTTTTGTTGCCCGCAAAGATACTTTAAGAGATTCATGATTCAAATAGATGATGAATTCTCTAGGTAACAGATAATGCTGCTAGTTTTGGAGTGTACAAACAAGGGCATAGAATTCCTTATCGTAGGTTGAGTAATTCAAGGCAACACTTCGGAGTTTTTCGTTGAAGTAGGCAATGGGTCAGCGCTCTTGCATAAGGACAGGACCAATGCCGATACCAGATGCATCACATTCAACCTCAAAAACCTCCTCGAAATCTGGTAGGGTGAGTACTAGAGTAGACGTCAGTTTAGTCTTTATGTCTTAAAAACTCCTCTAAGCCTTTTCTATCCATCTAAACTCAACGTTCTTCTTGGTTAATTCAGTCAACGGTGCAATTATGAGTTGAAGTTCTGGATAAATCTTCGATAAAATGAGGCTAGACCATAAAAGCTCTTGACTTTGATAGCACTAGTCAGCGTAGGCCACTCATTAATAGCTCTAACTTTTTCCTCATCAACTCGAACTTTATTCCCTGAAACGACATATCCGAGAAACACAACCTCACTTTGACAAAACGCGCATTTCATCAGGTTGCCAAATAATATTTTAGCGTAGATTATGTTAAACACCAATTTCAAATGTTTAACATGAATAAGGAGGTCGGCACGGTAGACCAGAATATCATCAAAATATACCACAATGCATTTGCCGATCAACGATCTTAGTGCATAATTCATTAGTTGTATAAATGTACTCGAGGCATTAGCTAGTCTGAATAGCATCACCAACCATTCAAACAAACCATCCCTTGTCTTGAAGGCCATCTTCCATTCATCCCCGGATCTCATCCATATCTGATGGTAGCCGTTCTTCAAGTCAATCTTAGAAAAGATGAAGGCATCGTGTAACTTGTTAAGCATATCATCAAATCGTGGGATCGGGTATCAGTATTTGATAGTGATATTATTGATAACTCAACTGTTAATGCACATTTACCATGTTCCATCCTTTTTCGACATGAGTACAGCCAGTACAACACAAGGACTCATGCTCTCATGGACATATCCACGATTTACTAACTCATCCACCTGCTTCTTCAGTTCAGCTGCCTATTCTGGATTGAGCTTGTAAGCGGGTCGATTTAGAAAGGTAGCCCCTGGTTGGAGGTTGATGCAATGCTCAATTCCTCTCAAAGGAGGTAAATCTTTCGACATCTTGTTAAGGAAGAGTTCGGCAAATTCCTGAAGTAGTTGTTGTACTTCGGTAGGTAAGTTCGCTACCTCTCTAACCTCTAAGAATCTCCTAACTAAAAGGAGCATATAGTCCTCGGCCTGGACTTCTCGTGCAAACTGAGCTCGGGAAATCACCAAGGACTTCTGTTGTAGAGATCTAGCAACCTTTTCTTAGGCTTCTTGCACTTCCTTAGGACTCATAGATGTCAATATAATTTTCTTCTCATCCTTTTGAAACATGTAGGTATCTCTATACTCATCGTATAATACTCTCAAGTCAAATAGCTACGGTCAGCCGAGTAATATGTAAGATGCACATATGGGAAGGACATCATACAGTACCTCATCCCTATACCTATCACCAATGGTAATCGACACTTTGACTTACTCGGAGACGTATAGTCCTCCTTTCTTGTTTAGCTAGTGAATTTTGTATGGCTTGGGGGTGGAAAAGTAGGCAATTTCATGGCCTTAACTATCCCTTACGTAATGACGTTGGTATAGCTCCCTCCGTCAATGATTACGGCGCATAGCTTGCCATTCACCCAGCAATTCGTATGAAAGAGATTCTCTCTTTACTCATTCTCATTAGCCATAAAAGTATTGAGAGATCATTGAACAACAAAGTAATATTCAGCTCCACCTTTAGAAGGTGTCTCAACATTAGGGTCTTCTTGAAATTCTTCCAGCATTTGATCGGTTGCAACTTCTTCCTTTCCTTCACTTGCACTTTCTACTTTAAACTGGGGTTTATCTCCCTTTATGGTTATGACTTGGTGGTCCAAACATCAACTAGCCACATATCTAAAGCCAAGGCATTTAAAATATTTGATTTCTCGGGTTTTCCTCCCTAAACTCTAACCCTGGTCTCCTTGGATCTCAAGCTCTTCGGTCTTACTCTTACCCCAGCCTTCGTTTGGTCAATTAGGTATGTGACTTCAACGTTCCTCCTCAGAACTGTTGGATGCTCTGTCATTCCTTGGTTGACTCAATAGGCTACTCCTATTCGGCATCAGTGTTTGGCTACTCGGCATTTGGCTAGCCTAGTTCCATCATTGCCTTTCAACTCTCTAGGCTATATGAATGGTTTCATCGAGAGTTATGAGGCTTTGCAGTTCCACAAAGTTACTAATCTCAACTTGTAGTCCAGAGATGAATCGTGCTATAGTTCGAGTTTCAGGCTCATCGAAATCACATTATATCATGAGTAACCGAAACTCTCAGATATTGTCATCTACGGATTTGTTACCTTACCTTAAGTCCTAGAATCATCGGAAAGTGTCTTATTCGTAATGTCCAGGAATAAACCTACTTCTCATAACTCTCTTCATCTCATTTCATGTTTGAACCTCGTGTCAGGTCCTCAGGCGAACATTCTATAGCTTCTTCCACTACATTGCCGCATATCCAGAAAATTCTAATGCAGCCAATCTAATGCGGACAGGATCTTCATAATCATAGAAATCGAATATCTTTTCAATCTTCTCTTCCCAGTCCAAGTAGTCATCAACATTACTAGACCAGTTGAAGTTCTAAATCTATACCTTAAGATGTTTGACACCTCTTAGCTTCCTGAACTCACGCTCATCAATCCCATCATACAAGTCTTCTCCTTCTTTGTACTCTTCCACTTTGTCCAACTCTAACCTTCTTCTCGCGACTCTATCAGCACGTCGCGGTGGTGCTTGGTTCACTAGAAAGGCTTCTAAAGCTTGCTCGTTCATCTGCCTCCTCGACCTATCTCTCATTTCTTGGCGTTGCTCGACAACCCTCTCACATGGTCCAATCTCTAAGACCCTGTTTACTGAGAAAGTTAAGTTGGCCACAATAGTAACAAGATCTTATATCTACTCATCAATAGTACGTGATGTTTATTGGGTAACTCGACCACAACCATGAGCATCACTCTTGACATCGTGAATCTCTCCCTATACACTAGGGTTTGACATTCTCAATGTAAAGTTTCAGCAAAGACACTTCACTTAGATGCTTTCTCCATACACACAAATATCTTGAACAGTAGACTGACTATTACTACATAGCTTTTGATCTCAACCTCAAGCTCTGATACTGGAAAATTATATGGTGTACTTAGGAGCTTAGTTATCACTAGGACTTACAGTGGAAAATCTGACTCAAACGGATCCTTCGAAATATCGAAGAAAATTAGTGAGAAATGGTCCACAGGTGAATAAGAGTAGCTGATATGAAGCTACTTGGAGGATGTGACTCACTAACTAACACAATACGACTTGACACCTTACTTAATATGAAACATAAGTTGATGTCAAGATCCACCCACTACTAATCTTGGGATACTTTGTAAGATTAGATAAGAGTGTATGAAAGATGAACTTGAAAAGGTTGTCTTATAAGAATAGAATATTCAGTCTTAAAAATGTAAGTTATCTCTAACTTATTGATAAAGGCATATTCTTCATGTTTTAATGTGCAAATTAGATAGAATTATTATTGAATTTATAGAAATCATTAAGAAATGATACCTAATTATTTTCATTTGAACATTTTAGGAACTGGAGGATTCAAAGTGGAAATGTAGACAATTTAGAGGAGTTTTATGTAAATGAACAAAGTCCAAATCAATACGTTACAATTTAAAATTCAATATAGCCGGCCTACACTTACACTAGTGTCCTTTGGAGTCTATGCTATCAACCTTCATTAAAAAAAAAGCCTTACACGAGCCAACCCTAGTTTTTCTTATAAATAGCTTTATGTTTCACCATTTAACAGACTTGTTTATTTAGACACACACACACTTTCCTTAGACTTAGAGAGTCGTAAAACAGTCATTAGATGGTTCTTAAAGAATTCTTCTATAGAATCGCTTGGATCATTGAGAAGATTTTGCTTTGGAGACCAATTTTTGGAGTTGCAATTGAAGTTTATCTTTTCCAATTACAAAATCAGTGACATCTAGTTTAATTATATTTATGCAATTCTGTTATTTATTCATGCTTTCAATTATAAATTTCCTTACAATTTCAATTAGTAGTTGCGCTTTTGTTTCAAATTCCATGGTTAGCTAAATTTATTTGTGGGAATTGATAAAACCCTAGATAGTTAAGATGATGATTGTATTTGTGTTATAGGATTAATAGATATAGGGATGATTTATGATTACAATTTCTATGATTTTAATTATAGTTGTTTAATTGATTATAATTGTTAGAAACCCTAGTAATACGAGAGTTAATATAGGGTTTGTTAGAAATTTTTAGCTAATTCGATTAATTAATGTGGAAGCAGTGTTAATTGAATTAATTAAAAATTATCTAGAGATTAATGCGATGTTTGACAATTGATTATTCACTAAGACATTAGGAATAATTGATTTAGGACATTAGACAATCATAATATCAGGAGATATAGATTGTAATTTAGAGTCCATTGTTAATTGGAGATGTAGGAGTTGACTAATTAATTAAGGGTTTAAATCCTTAAGTTTTAAGGAATAATAATTTCACTTGAATGACCATAGAGCTAATAATTTATATAACATGATAACAATTTGATTTGCATAATCTAGAGTATATTTTATTTTTCCTACAATTCTCAATTGATTGCTTAGTTTTAAAAATTTTATAGTTATTTTTTTTTCGATAGTTTTAGTATAATTATTAAATTAGTTAATTTATTTTTTTATTGCTTGAATATCAATAAGAATTATAATAGGTTTAGTAATATTATAGTCTTCGAGGGATCGATAACCTTACTTGTTTTATATTACTTGATTCCGACCCAATATACTTACTGAAGTATTTGCAATTTAATTTGTTATATATAGTTTAAGCAAATTACTTATAAGAGAAAGGAATTATTTATAGTAAATCCCTAAGGCAACATTACAATTAAAGAAATTATAAGAAAGTATATACAAAAAGAGGATTCTTAGTACATATAAAAAAGGGTAAAAAGAATAAAAGACAAAAATGAAAAAGTAGTACAATATCAGACGAGGTGGATAGGTGATAGTACAACATTAATCCTGTACAAATATTCTCTAAGTACAACAGGCGAGAGGAATCAAGATGTTGCGATAATAAAGGGCTAAGATGAGAGAGATGGTAGCATGCCGAGAGAAAATTATTTGGCCAATAAGTGAGTTTCTCGTCGCTTGACAAGAATCTCCTAGTAGCAGCTGGTCAGATTACTCGGCACAAGATCCTCGATAAGGGAATAGTTGGCACCATTACTACCGAGAGCATAGATTATAGAGTGACAATGCGGGAAGCTCAAGGAGTTTAACCACTTTCCTTCGATGTAAATTTTCTCGTTATTAATAGGTTGCCGAAAGAGAATTCTTTGGGTGAGGGATTGAAGTCCTCGGAGCCGTGTGTGAGTAATGGGATTGCTGGTCGGCAGTTCATCACTTTTGGAGAAATGAAAGAATATTTTTTAGTTTATAACCCCATTCCTTCATTTATATTTTTGAGAAATAAAAGAACATTTTTAAGCCAATAATTAGTTACTTAACTTCATTTATATTATTTAATTATTAGTTTTGTTTGGTTGGGTTTTTCATAGGGGTTTTTTTTTTTAAATCTCGTAACCTAACCCTATAAGCTGTCGAGTTTTAATTCAATTCAAAAACCCGACCCTAAACCTTATAGGGTCTTTAATGGGTTGAACGAGTTGGGTACCCCATTACGACTCGCTTCGGTTGCATCTCTAGGTATTATTGTGAATTTCTTAAATATTAAGAGTAAGGACAGAAAACTATGACTTCCTCTACTCTTTAGTTTCTTAAGTTTTCATTTATTTAATTCAGTAATTAATATGATTTAAAAGAGAAAAGAGAAATCCATTAAACAACATTATTTACACACGTCCTTAATCCTTATAAGCATTTATTATAATATTCTAGAGACCAACCATACAAGAGTTGGGTTGGGCATGCTAAACATATTAACTCTACATATCAAGGAACTCATTTGTTTTTTCACTGAATGGCAAAGTTTTCTACTAGTCTAGCCTTACTCCAACCGTGGAATAGATTAAATAGGGATGGATACGGTTTAGTTTGATATGGTTTGTCCTCTCTTATTAAACCAAACCTAATATAACAATTCAATTTTTTTAACTAATGATCTGAAATATGATAAAATATTTTTTTTTAACAATGGAAATCCTTATATAAAATAATTCTATATAACATAATAATCCAATAATTAAACATAGCTAATTGAATACTAACAACACTTAATTTAACACTAACAACGAAAGCAATAAATAAAATAATAGTAAGATAATACACTATAAGTACAGTACCGAATAAGAAACCGAAAATGGTTGGAGAAATTAAATTAAGAGAAGAATCACTAAATCGGTACGAGTAAGAACCTTACACAAACAATTATACAAAATTAATTCATTAAAATAATATATCTAAGTAATTAATTAATAATATTTACCGGTCAAATCCAAATGCGTAGGGAAAAGAGATAACTCAATTTAGCAGGGAGGGCAAACGCTTGGGGTATGTTTAGAAATTGGAATTGAAAATGATTGTGGTCGTATTTCGCTTCAGAATATTGGGGTGAGGGGGATATTGCAAATGGGGTGGGGTCCGATAATAATTGATGTCCAAGGGAGAGAATTGGTATTCGATGAGGGGGAAAGGGCTAGAGACGAGGGAGAGAAGAGGATGATGGGGGGTGATGCGAGAGGGAGAGAGAGAGAGAGACGAAGACGAGGGAGACAATGGTTTGCAGATGGATTCTAGGGAAGTGGTGTCCGGCTTAACATGATTGGGGGAGGGGAAGAAAAAGAATTTCCCAGGCGAAAGATAATTGGTGACAGTGGAGGAGGTCTGGTACAATTAATAGGGGAGGGGAGTATTTACGAGAGAGAGGAAAAAGGCAATGATGAGTTGAAAGAGAAAGAGAGAGAGAAGGGAGAAAAATGCGGCTGGATAAAAAATGAACGAGGGTTTAAGGTAAAATTTTAGGATAGATTATTTTAGAATTTACAGAATGTAGGATAGTAATTATATTTAGGAAAAGGAAATAAGTAATTAATAAGAATATATAAATATTGCGTAATAAAATAAATTTGTAGATAAATGTTATAATGTAAAGTATTAATAAAAATTATTATATTTTTTATGTAAAATATAAAATTAAATATATTTAATATATATATAAAATAAGAATCTTAAAGTAATCAAATTGGGATCCTAAATTTCGATTTTTAACGATATTAACCTAATTGAGTTTATAACTTAAATAAAATACTAAACTAATTAGGAAGTTTCAAAAACATATAAGAAAAGGACAATTTAAAAAAGGAAATTTCTAAATGTGAAATCATAGATAGAATTTACTCAACTTAATTTTAGTAATTGACCTAGAAATAAGATTAAAAATAATAAGGTATGAAAAAATTTGATGAAATCCATGAGAATTGATAGAAAAAGAAAAGTGTAAAAAAGTTCTATATATATATATATATATATTTTTTTTTTTGTTTAACCAAATGATTTGATTTGGTTTGGTTCAAAACGATTCGGTAAAACTTGAACTCCATCGCAAATCATGAACCAAACAGTTTATTAAAAAAAAAAAAACCACTTTTTCGATTCTATTCACAGTTTGATATGTAGGCTACCCTTTTTTCGTTTAACCTTAACAATTAGGTGGATTGTAATAGGGTTTTTGATCCGATAAAAACCCTATAGAGTATTTTCTGATAAGGTTTTAGAAAGAGTTTTAAGTTTTTTAAAAATCCTGTTAGGAAACCTACTACTCAATAAGAAATAATTCAAGTATTATATATTATAGAAAATAAAAATTATAGGTTAGAAAAGTAAGTTCTTGGATTTCATGCTTTTGATTAAGTATGAACATGATATTATTATGTTTACTTATAGTAAATCTAATATAATAAAGCAAAAAGTTTATTTATTTATTTATTTTTTTACACAAAATTATGGAGATACTACTAAATTTTAACATAATAATTGTACGGTGAAATAATATGGATGATAATTATAAAGATGTTCATATTATAATATATACCATTCTTTTGTTTACACAATATAAAAGCATTTTTTTTTCTCTTGATAGAAAAGCAATGGGATTTAATCAAATAATAGTTTTATAAGTTTTCTTTACTTATAACGATAGGTTTGCTTTTTATTGAAATAAATTCTTGGCAATTCCTAATTCAACATTCCATTGTTGATTCATAATACTATTTTATATCTATAAATTTTCAATGCTTTACTTTTTCTAATCTTTACATTCTATGTCTATTTAATTTGAACAAATAAATTTACATAATTTACAACTAAGAGTGGAAAAAAAAGAAGAAGAAGAGGAAAACGGGTTCTAGATTCGAAAATCGGGTTTTCCAACAGGTTTATAGGGCGAGTTTCGGATAATACCCTCAAAAAGGTTTTAAGAGGATTTTGAGATATCCTACAGACTACAGGATGGATATAAAAATTGTGAAATCTGCTCTAAACCCACTCACATTGCATCTCTATCAGCGATAAGTAATTGCATGCCAAATCTTATTCTTAATAATAGACTTGGATCGGAGATTCATCGATATATTAGAAGGGATAGAAGATTGAGGGGGTTCAAACGATAAAAATATAATTTATATTTTATTTATAAATTAACATTACTATTCACCTTTTGAATATTTGACTTTCTAACTTTTGTTTTATGGGAAACTGTTAATAAATTGTTCATTCTTTGGAAAAAAAAAAATTGTGCATTTCGACCAAAAAACTGGTCGAATCTCTTAGGAACTGAGTTATCGAGTGGTTCAATTGGATTTTCTCCTTCCACAGTACGAGCGCCCCTATTGGCTTTACAGCCGGACTTTGGTTGAAATGGCATTGTGACAGCTGTCATTCATAGTGCGAGCCCTCATGTTATCAATCTCTTACTTTCTGGGCTAGCTAAACTACTACTTTAGCAAGGAACTGCAAATGAACAGTCTAGTCGCTTCAAACCAGTGGTTGAAGTAATTTAAGGTCTTCTCATGTTTTGGTCTTCTTGATTTCATAAGTTTAGTAGTGAATGAGCTACGCCATACTGATATTCCTGACCCTCGTAAGTCTTGTTTTCTTTCTAATTTAGATCATATCAAGCAAAGTCTAACTACATTGGTCAGAGTTGGAAAAAACTTTTAATGCCTATTTAATAACCGAAAAATATTAATGACTCCACTATTTATTAAAATGCTAAATATAAAACTTTATGCATTTCTATATTATTTTTTATTTCATAAAACCTACCATCAAAATAGAAAAATATAAAAATTTCTCCTTTTAGCTCGTAAGGAAGGCATATACTAACACTAAGGTAGTGTTTAGTTATAAGGATTAAACGAGATAAAGAAAACTAAATAAAGAGAATTAGACATTATAAGTATTAGGAGAACTAGACAGTATAAACTTATTATACTATATTTGGTTTGCATAGTATTAAATATAAAATTTTATCCCATCCATTATTTTGTATATACAAATACTAGGCTCGTTATTATATTTTGACATTTATATCTTTAATATTACCTAATATGTATTCTAATTATATTTTTATATTATTTGAGATATGATTTGAATGAATTATTGAATTCATATAATTAAACAAATTATATATAATATAAAATAAAAAGTCATAGATTTGCTAACTGTTAAAAAATTAATTATTTATATTATAAAATAAATAATTTTTGTAATTTAATAAAAAAAAATTAATTAACTCAATATTGTAACATAAAAGAATATTTTTTAGAATATAAAATATTTTTATTTTTATTCAGTAAATTTCATTTTTGTACCATATAGTGTAAATATGGTAAAATCTAAATCTTTTATTTAGTTCATTAGCCCAATTTTTTGTTCAATCACTAAACAAAGTAACAAACCAAACATGGAAGAAAATTTTTTATTGAGTCCAATGTTATAAAAATTGCACAACTAAATATTATCTAAACGCTACAAATAAGTTGTATTAAGATGACATGGTATTTATCTTAGGCTCAACTGTAAATTTCAAAATTCAAACATGATCAAGCTTACAAGTTCAATTTTAGGCTCGACTTGCGATGACATTAGATGTAGTCGATTTGATTAAATGTTGCCTGACTTTTGTAAATTTTTGTCTTAATGAAAATAATATGGAAAATAATATAAACAGTCAATCTCCTTGAAACTTGATTAACAAAGAAACATTATGAAGTTTGACCTCAACTTAATAAACTATTTAAATAATTCAAACTTAAGTTAAACTTGACTATTATCAAGTTAAACTTAAATATATATTAGATCTGAGCTCAAATAAGTTATTATAGGCTTATAGCATTAAATATCTATCATGATTTATGACATGTCATCTATGATAGGTATAAAGACCTTATGGTCAATCTACACTTTAAGGATACTCCTGTATACATATGCTTATGATAAAATTTTATCTAAATTATAAATGTTTTAGTACATTTGCAAAGAAATCTCTTGTGGTTTTTTTTAAAATAAAGACATGACCTAAAGGCTGTGTCTTTTATAATTTTTTTGTTAATTACACCTAATGGACATGTGGCACGTTATTATTGCTTGGTTCTATTATTAAATAACTTAAAATGATGAATATAATTAAAAATGATTAGAAAAACATTAAATGAAAAAAAAAAAAAACTGGGGTAACCCATAAAAAAAAAAAGCAGCAGTTGCTGCCACTGTTACTTGGCAGCCACCATGACCCGAAGGTCGTGACCCTTTTTTGTGTGGGTCGCGCAACCATCACGGAGTATGCTAAACAATGGACAGAAGTCAAATTATGCAAAACCACTCATGCTAGACTAAAACGTTGGAACCATAGAATTTTTTGTCCTCGTTCATATGCGCAACGTCCATTCGAGGCCTGCATCTATCATGGAACATGAAAACAGGCAGACATAAATCCAAGAGGAAAACGTGCTGGATTTTCATTTCAAAGATATATACATGTTAACTAAGGTATTTGGTGTGGTCCTATGTTTAATCAACTTCATCCACTGTCCTGTACATATATAGCCTGGAAAAGAATACACAGAACAAGGAAACAAACGCAAGAATTCAAATATTTACAGCACCGAGAACTTTAATCTGTAGTCCCAGAAGGAAACGATTGATCCCCAGTGAAGTCGATAAATGTGGAGGTAAATTTGTCATGCCAGCCTGGAGGGATTTCCCATCATTGCAAGTGTCTTGCACGCACCTAATCCTTCTTGAAGGAAAACAAAGAATATTGTCGAGACCGAAACTAGTAATAGTATCAGTATATCTGATCAGTATGAGAAGCAACCTCCAGTTTTAACTGTGGCTCCGCCTCATACTGCCATTTCTTTGGCCAGTAGCCATGTTACAGGTGCAGAAACAATACGAGAAGCTAGTCAGCTTTTCAAATCAATGAGGAGCTCTTCCGATGTCTTGAAAGGCGGGAAGAAGGACATGGCTGCTCAACTGATGGCCTTGGAGTAGCAACGCTGCTTTCTTCTTTATCTGGTTGAGAAGTGGAAGGCCGTGGAAGAAGGTTGCACCCAATTTTCTGTGCAATTATGCGTGGGGAACTGATAGAACTATGTGATTTTGTCACCTTTTTCATCTGTTGCTTTATTTTACTAAATTCTTCTTCAAGTTCCCCCACCCTGGATCTCATATTTTCCATGTCCACTTTCAGGACTTGGTTCTCACGCACTATTGCCACCCACCCATCTCTCTGCACAATTTGCCCAGCCATGTCACCATGAATGGTCAGGGGACCTGCTGCAGCACTTTCAGTGTCTAAAACATGGAGACAACCAGCTAAGGCAGTTCTTAACTGCATCTGCTCGAAAAACAAGACTTGAAGAATCACCCTTAGTGGCAACCTTTCATTTTGTGAAGCATGCGCACAGGCATCAATTGAAAGTTTCTGATAGTCAATAATGTTGCAGAGTTCTTCTTTATCCCTGTCTGATAGCCAAGGATGTGCCTGTACAATGGATGGCATTCAGTATTCACAGATATTAAGAATTAAGAGGTACTTTCTAGTAGTAGTTGATATAGCAACCAAAATTATACCTTGAGATATAAATCCACTGCTCTATATAGTCCATCGTGCAAAGGTCTTGAAGATTCAGGGAAAGCTTCAGCAAGAGAACGAAACTTATGAGGTTTTAAATTCACATCAGAAGCAACTTCAGCAATATAAGCATCTATCAACTTTGCAACCTTTGTCAAATGTCCAGATGATGGAGATGTTTCCAATTCCAATGATGCAGGAGAAAATGCTGTTGCTTCTGGTTCCAATCTTATAAAATACTGGACAATGCGCTCAACGCTTTCCGTATCATATAGAGTGTCCAAATCCGAATATGTAGGAATCAGAAGACCATCTAACGTTGCAAATTCCAGTTGCATTCCTATTCTCTTCTCCAGAGAGTCCTTGCAAGTTTGATCAACCCCCAAGATGTGAGCAACACGAAGGAGTCCCAGCAAGAAACGGCAGTATGATTTGCCCTTTTTTTCGGGGAGGAGCTTCACGATACTTTCCAGTAAAATCTTTTGATCAACAGTGACTGGTGTCAAGCTAAAACTGGTAACTGTTCTTGGTTTGCCACTTTGCCCACTCTGCCATCGGCCCAGACCAGGCAGGTACTTTCGGGCATAATACATTACTGCTGCAGCAAGGTTCTCTGATCTCACACCTCTTGCTTCCATTGTTTTAATGAGTCTCTCAAACAAACCCACATTGAGATATGAGATATCTTCAAACCACCAGTCAGATTCTGAACTTCGAATTCTTGCCCCAGTGTTTATCCCATTCCACAAGATGCTCCCACCAGGACTTTGTAAACTACCGTACATCCTCATTGGCCATCCAAACAAGCTTGGATCTGTGCAAACCATCATTGAGAGTGCAGCTAGAGATTTGCTAACTATCTGGAGCCTTTCAGCATCTCCTATAACAGCTTCACAACTTTGAAGAGAGAGGATACAATCCTTCCAGTTACGAAGCACATTCTTATGGAAATAACTTTCTGATTGGGCAAGCATATTACCTTCTTCAAATTCATCTGTCATTTCAAGGAAGTCTGCAGCACAATATGCTGCAACAATATTTCTTGGAGTCAATTCCACACGGACACCATAACAAAACTTAGCAGCAAGCAGGAAAGAGTCGGGGCCACCAGGAAAACCTTTGAGATTCAGTGTGAATGTCTTTTCATTGGCACTTAAAGATTCTTCATAGATATGACCAATCTTTCCACATTTTGATATAAGAGGAAACTGGAAGGTCAAATCATGAAATTCATCAGTTAAATGAAAAACAAAAATTAGATATGCACTGTCCAGTACAAGTGAATGAAGAGTGTAAAATTGAAATGCAGTCGAAACAACCCTCCTCATAGGTAGGAACAGTAAATGAAATTGTTTTTACTCCAACATAAGCATCCATTACATGATGATTTATATGGTTCAGGCAGCATTAATTTAAGTCGTCTTAGACCAACCTTAGTATACCAAAACCAAAATACCCAGGGGTCCAGCTGCAAGAAAGGCCCAGCCTTAGAAGAAACCTAAGGATATAATGTTATTTGCAAGGAGAAGAGAAAGAAAAAGGAAAGAGAAATTAACATGAAGAAGAAAAGAAAAGGGAAAGATTCTCACGAGTAAAATCCTCGTAGTATAAAAGGAGAGGATGTGTAACTGTGAAATCTGTATGGAATGCAGTATTATGTTTGGCTATTCAGTCAAATCATGCACTATCTAAGAAGAGCAGCTTGCATTTTGCAGGCTACAAAAGAATGAAGGTATACTTTGTTTCAAGAAATTTTCAGTACTCACAATTGTCATCCAATCGCTTTTCTCTTATGTATTTCATCCACCATGAGATGGTCTATCAATTTCTGATAGATAAGATAAATGACCCTAAATGGTAACCTCTATCAGTTGACCTCAAAAGCAATATTGAAAGTGATTGATTTCATATCTCAATTTTGAGGGCAAAGAACAGTTCCTTGTATGACCTCCAAATTCATTTACATAATAGACAGCAGAGGGTCATCTATCATGATTGCAATTGGTTATAAACAGCTCAATCATCAAAAGATTAACCATCAACACTCCATTGAACAAGTTTATGTTTGAGTGTCTCGTATATAAATTCATCTAGGAGCAGCAGCAAATAAATTTTATGAAGCTGAGTCTCAGACGTGCCTTATGGAGATGGAATTTAATGCCATCCACAATAACAATAGTATCACTTGGCAATGCTGCACTGCAAAACCTGCAATTCACAAAAGAGTTTCCCACTGTCAACTTGAGAACTTCGCATATGCTTCAATATCATTGCTGACAAGGTGATCCAACTCAATCTTATTTTACATGACAGCATCACTAGCTAGCTTTTCTGTGAAGCGGATGCTTGAACCAACAAGCTCCAAGCACATAAAACATCCCAGGGATAAGAGTCTATGATGAGCTTGAATAAGTGACAGAGAGAAAAATTCGCCGTTGCCGTAACAAATTTATGAACTGCTCCAGACAGGTTGTCAAGAGCATTGCATTTTCAAACACGTGACAGATAATTAAGCTAAATTCCAGGAAACTCAAGAAACCATGAATCCCAACGGAATTACATAAAAATAAAATTATGAACCAAGACCATATATTAATTACTGTAAGCAACAATAACCTCAGTTTCATCATAATTATTAAATGAAGTTTCTTGCTAATGGGCCGGACTGGTTCTATTAAATGCTAAGTTCAGCAATATTTATACACAACAAACAAGAAAAAATTAAAACTCCACCAGAAAAAAAAAAATGTCAAGAGTGACACGTTACCAGTCATTGCCTTCGCGTTGGAACCCATAAACCTTTCCAGCAGGAGGCATCACTTACCAGACTAATCCTCTTCAAACTCCACCAGTCCACCAAATGAAAAGTAGTAAAAGTTTATCAAAACAACAGTCCTTATGGCACAGAAGGCAAAAATGGAGATAACCAGAAAGGAAAGAACCTAGTAGTTTACTTGAGTCCAATGAAAAAACAAATAATGGTAACAAAACTCAAAATAGGGATAGTAAGAACTGGGGGAAAAAACAACGAAGGAACAATAATATAACTCTACTGAAACCACAGTCCCTATATACAAAGGAAGAAAAGTAGAGATATCAAGAGAAGATAAACCTAGTTGCTTGTATGGAATGAATAACCATGAAATAGTAACAAAATTCACTTGACGCCAGAGTTTTTATGAGACAAAAGAGAAAAATATAAACACCCAGAAAGAAAAGGCTTAGAATTTACTTGTGTGTATTGAAAAGGAATCCAAACAAACACAATCCCCACAAGGAAAAAGAGTTTTCCTGATAGAGTCCACAGTGTGTCAATTCTGGTCTGGCTTATGTGTGAGTGGGCCTTTACAGCTCATGGGAAAATAATTAAAACTAAAAAAAAAAACAGAAAAAGAAAACTTCATATAGTAAACAACCACCACCACCAACCATTTTGTTAACATATTATATATACACAAAGAGACACACAGATCAGGTGTTAAAAGACGGAGTAATTAAGGACCATGTTTGTTTTTGCTGATACAGTGAAATTAAACAAATGGGCATGAGAGATTCGGTGTTTAGTAACTGAGAAACCAACAAAAGTAATTAATTAATTAATTCACTTAAAAAGAAGAGAGAGAGAGAGGGGAGGGCAGGGTGTGAAGGGTGAGAGCTATAATTGTGCGAGGTAAGGGTTAAGGAAACAAAACGCAGGGATGCTTCTAGTGAAGTGAGGCGAAGCCGGCCGGAGATTGGACGAGGAGAGAAAGCGTTAATGATGTGCTGGGTGGTGTTGTCTGGGGCTTTTTGTCGAACATGTTGCGTGCAATGATAAATGACGCGTGGAATAAAGGAAAGGGAAGATTTACTTTCGTTGGTCGGATCGCATTGCTTTGGGAAGCGATCCGACCCAGAAAAGAAAAATGGAACCCAATTGATGCTTGTTGTCGGGTTTGGGTCATCGTGTCCGTGGGTCCTGTGAAGGATGACACTGCACCGTCCGTATAAGGCCAATGCTACTTTCAAAACAAAATAGTTTCGGATGGCGGAAATGAAAACCAAAAAGAAAGCTGGTAAAATGGAAGAAGACATAAAAAGAGAGAAAAATAGAAATTAAGAAAGGTAACCATTCTCTCCCCTATACCATAGAAAACAACCCGAGAAAAAAAAATTTCTTTGCAATTTTTTAAAACTCATTCAAAGCGGGAAGAGTGCAGGGAAAATTATGAAGAACAGAATTAATGTTTTGGAATAAATTTAAATAAGATATTAGTATTTTAAAAGTTTAAATAAAAGATTAATATTTTACATAATGGTTCAAATAAAAAATTAACGTTTTAAAAAATTTAAGTAAGAAATTAATATTTTATAAAATAGTTCAAATAATTTTATGAAGTGGTTATTAAATTATAGTTTTATAATAACTAAATCATTTATTTAAATAATTTTGTGAAAGACTGATATTTTATTTAAATTTTTCAAAACGTCGGTAAAGCATAAGAATTCAAGTAGAGGTGATAGTTCTTAATTAGTTGAGGCATGGTGGAGGCTTGAGATGAGGTGGTTGGATGAGAATATAAGTAATGCTTTTAACCTTTTTTAATGAAATATTCATTTTTTATTTAAATTTTTCAATATTATATTGCTCAGATACATAGATGGTTGTGGCATTGGCTATTATTTTATTTATAGCTTTCCATGTTATGTTGTTTCCATAGTCCATTATTGGGCAAATTTTACATGTAGGTTCCTATTACTCAAGTTTGTTTGCAAATAGAAAGAGTAAGGAGGCGATAAATAATAGTCTGTTCCATTATTTGCTAAATATGGCACGTAGGTTCCTGTTGCTCGAGCTTGTTTTCAAATAATTACATTGAAGAGGTGATGGATAACCATCTATTTTATTGAACTGCTTTGTAGGGTGATGGAAGTATGTCTATACGCTTTTCCTTCTTTATGTAGATAGTAGTCATTATCATACATGTCCTTGGAGTTAGTTGTTAGAGAGAGAAAATCCTCTCTATAAGAGAATAGGTCACACCTTTAGAGTGTTTGTTAGGAATTTGAAGATTCCTTTTCATTTTTTGGCCTAGTTAGTTACCTTTCATTGTGTTTAGATCTTATTTCTGAATTAGTCATTGAGATAAACTTGTTTTTCTTTACAATTCATAATTTCTTCCTTCCCATCTTCATTTCTCCTTTGCGTAATCAATCTCTCAAGTATTGTCTTAGTTAACCCTTTATGTAAAATCTCAAAAAAAAAAAAAAAAAAGCAAAGAAAAAAGAAAAAAGTGAAAACTTAAGAAATTAAAATCCAAATAGTGTAAATATATTATATCAGTCTACATTATACACATTTTTAATCATTTGTGTTTTGTTTTTCGACTTTGTTCTTAGCTATATTTGTTCGATATTTTCTTGTTCACTATTTATCTTTGTTCTCTCTAGATGGCCTTTGCTACATTGACGAATCTTCAAATTGAAGCTTAGTAAGTTGATGAAACACCTCTGGATGAAATAGATTTAGAAATAAACAATGGTCATGACAAATCAAATTATGTTCTAGTAGCAAAGGTAATATCAAATAAGATTTTAAACAAATTTGTAGTTATATGCACCATGAGAAAATCTTAGAAAGAATTTGGGGACATCGCTATTTTGGCAATGGGTAATAATGTGTTCACTGTCTAGTTTGAATCATTTGAATGAAGAGAATTGCTAATGGTTGAAAGCACTTGGTCTATTATGGGGTTTTGTGTTGTACTACAAGAATGGAATCTCATTAGAATTTGAGTAAAATCCCTCGTAACTCAATTTCATTTTAGGTTCAAATTTACGATCTAAAATTGGATCAAATGACAATTGCAAATGCTTGGAAACTTAGGGCTTGAATTTGAAGGGTGCTGGAGGTAAAGGATTTGATTTCTCTAAATGTTGATAAAAGGGGTTTCTTAAGGATTAGCATCTTATGTGATTGTTTGATCCCTTTAAAAACAAGAGCATGGGTTTCTATAGGTAATTGTGACAAGTACATGTTGTTCGATAAATATGAAAAGCTTAATGGTTGGTGCTTCAAATGTGGTAGGCTTGGCCATGTGAGTAAGGGATGTAACTACCCAGTGGTGAGTGGTGAAAAATTTGGCCCTCAATTAAGCACAACAGCAGTGAAGAATTGGCCTAAGGAAATGTAGAATCTAAAACCTAAAGTGAATCTCTCTAAACCTTTCCATGATACCAATTTCCCCATACTTATTAAGTCACCATAGAAACAAAAAACCCATACGCATACCCCTCTTGTTAGATAACCCTTATTACCTTTGAACCAAGATATAATTCATGATACCACCCTTCCCACTTCTCCTAAATGACTAAAAAGAATCTAGCATGTACACTTCCCTATCCTAGTCAACCTTTACCATCCTCTTTATACCAATCTCAAACTCTATACAATCTAGATTCATAATCACAACTTATCTAAAAATTTACTCTAAACATTGACCATGCCTTAACCTTTACCGGAATAAATCAAAACACTGAATTCAAAGAGAACATACCTACTTATGATGTTGAACGTAATATTTCCACCTTATCGTTTGCATAAAAGGCTACTATATCTAAGGAAAACATTGTTAAAGGAAAAGAATTAGTAGTTTCACCTGCACAGAAGGAGATGACTAAAGCTTTTAAGATGTTAAGCATTAAGAGAGGAAGAGAGATAGGGAATGATGATGATAATCTGAAAAAGTTAAAGGTAGAGCTGATTCAGGAGGTGAAGACTTTCCATGATAACAAGGATATGCTTACTTTCTTAGAGGGTAGCGATATAAGTGGTTGTCAAAGGAAAAAAATATGTTTCGAGAAAGCAGAACAGTAGAGTAAAGAAGGCAATGATGGTTTGTGTAGAGAGTACTATAAAGGAATCTCTTATTGGTGGAAATTGAGTTAAAGTCCCTGTTTACTTTACGAATAATATGGGCAGTGGTGGCTGGCCTGAAATAGCCATAAGTCAGCCATGAATTTCATGAGTTTGAACTATTGAGGTATGAGATCTATCAAGATAGTTCGCAACCTTAAAGATCTCATTAATAAATTTAATCCTGCTATCATCTTCTTAATGGAAATAAAAAATAAAGTTAATAAAATCAAAAGGATCCACAATAGATTGAGATATGCAAATGCTTTCTATGTGCATTAGAGGGGACTAGCTGGTGGTTTGGCATTATGGTGGAATAATAGTGTAGAAATTTCTATCTTAGAAGAAAACTTCTACTTTATAGACATCATGATTAACTACAAAGATGGGGGTATTGTAAGATCCATAATCAGGTATTCAGGGTTTGACTTGTAAAATTTAGAGTGATTGGCTAAAGGATCCAATTAGTCTAAATTATAAAATAAAGCTAAAAATATTAATAAAATTAATCACGTAAGTTTGAATTTAAGAAAATAAGTGATAAAATAAAAGAATATAAAATTTCTAAATTTTAAGTATATTACTCGTTATTTATCGAAAATGCGTATAATGCATTCCAATAACTAACGAATCACTAGAGATAAATAATATGCATGCTAAAAATCATAAAATAACTTAAATAATATTTAAGAGTATTTATTTATACCATATATATATTTACATGTAGGTAGAGATATGTGTAATTATTTAAAATATGCAAAAATAATTAAAGAAAATGTATGAATAATTAAGGAAAAATGGGGAATGATCCAGATAAAGTCATGGTAACCGGGGAAAGGAAGAAAAAAAATTAGCCAATCAAATTAACACAACAAAAAAGGCAATTTGGAGTAAGATATGACAATTGTCTAATCAAATTAATGCACAATAATTCTCCAACCACTCTATAAATACTCAAAAAATTATAGAAGCTTATTTGATTAGTTTGAAACCCTATAAAATTGAGAGGGTCAAAAATTTGAGAGAAAATTAGGGTTTTAAAAAAATTAACAAAAACCTGTGCAATTATGGCCTTAGAGGAGATCCTCAACCAAATAGGCACCTTTGAGTAAACGGCGGCCACCACCACCACATGATGGTGGTAACGCCTAGGGTGGCCAGAGCTACCAGTTCTAGTGAGTCCAATTTTTCTCTTGATTTTATATATTTTGTTAAAAATATTAAATATGATTATAAAATTTTGAAATTTGATATTTTGGAATATTTTTGTATGTAGTTTTTAGGAAAAATATTATTTTGATAAAAATATGTTCTGTAATATATGGTCTTTAAGAAATCTCACAAACTTGAGTTTTGTTCGATTTAGAAATAAATGACCTTAAAAGTATAGTTTTGAGCCTAAAATTTTTGTATAGATTACTTAAGAGTTATACAATATTTCTATGAAGCCTTTTTTCAAAAATTAATTTCCTAAATTTTTAGATAATTTCTAAGCCTTAAAATGATGCATAAAATGGGTAATTTAGGTTAAATGAGTAATTACTGATTTTGTGAGTAATTATACGTTTAAAGATGTTGAAATCCGATAAATGTGATATTTGTGGCATTTGAGATGTTAGATGTAATTATTAGGGTGTTATGTAGTATATAAGTAATAGGAAAAATAGTAAATTTTAAGTTAATTTTATAAATTAGGGTAATTAAGTGTAAAATCTAATTTTGGATGAATTTAGATATTTTGAGATGCCAATTAATGTTGAGAGATGATATTTGGAGTGATGGAAATATTAGATGTATATTATGTATATAATAGGTAATAATACATAATATGAAAAACTAGAAATATTAGAATAAAAATTGATATTATATTAATAATAGGAATATATAATAAAATTTAGTAAGAGACTTAAATTTAGGTAATTATATGAAAAATATAAAATTTTCTCACATTAAGAGTAAGTTCGATACACTAATAATGATTTAAGTGTACCGGGTAACATAGAATATCGATTTAGTACTAAAAGTGATAATTAGGATATTCAAGCCTAATATGATTAATTTCACATTAGTATTCGCATTGCATTTTTAGGATTTATGCATAATACTCATAAGTAGAACTAATTTAAAACTTGAATCGGAATTGGATTCGGAACTCAAATCCTAAACTAACTTAGAATAAATTGATAATACATAATATTATATAAACATAAATCTTAGTTAAATTTTAATCTAAAGTTGATATATAACATAAGAATATAAATACTAAAAAAGTATTTATATTATAGGAGAAGTGGAGACAAGTTGATCTACGATGAGTTAAGTGAGTGATTTAAGGATTCCAAGTAAGTTGGGATTAATACGTTATTGTATTTTGGAGTATTAAATTGTAATACTTGGAGGCTTAAAATTGTACATGGTTATACCTGTTAGATAATTAACTATGCGCATGTGCTTGTTTCTAAGTTTGAAGATATAATTCTGATTACTATCCTAGCTTCTATTTATGTGATTTGTTGAAATGATTGATCACTCTAAATTGGACCTAATTAAATATATGATCTGTAAATATTAATTAGACCTGTATAGCAACCCACTAGGGGAAACTTAGGATTCTCCAATTAAATATCAATTCCTTCAAAAGGAATAGTACTGGATAGCATAATTTGTTCCTTCTTCATACTTAGTCGAATTAAGTAATAGGTGAGAAGGTCGCGACAAAGGTGAAGTCAATGGTTCGAAAGGAGTTGCGGGAGGAACGGTGTCTCCATTGCACAAGTTTGGGTTTGGTTGTGAGCTATTGTATTAACGAAAACTTCTCAACCTGAATTAGAGCAAGTGTAATTTCTCTAATTTCATAGCGAGCTGGACAACGTCGTGCGATGACATTTGCTTGAACATACATTGCACTTAATAATTTGGTTGATAACTTTGTTTGTGTTTACCGTATGGTTTTAAGTTTCCGTCCTAACTTACCAAGCTGTGGTTGCTCACATCCCTATAGGCATTATTGCATGTGATAGCTAGGAAGTGGCCATATAACTACCCTAAAGTTAGTAACTGCTGGATTCTAGGGAATAAGAATATAAACTGAGACCGGATACACTCTCAAGTATAGATTACGCTTTAAAGCTTTTCATATTAATTTATAAATTACTTAAGTAGATTAGGATTAAGTTGCTAAATCTTGTAAAGATACTTAGGTTATTTCAATATAAGTATGTATCTTTCTTAAGTTCACTAGTAAATAACATACTTAATTTATAAACTGTTTACTTCAAAGCAGGTTAGTCGTGAACATTTTGTGTAAATTAGGTCTAAGATGGCGGCTGTATGGTCAGCTTCTATCTTAAAATGATTTGCATGGCGGGAGTGTTACGACTTTGCCACTTCTAAATGTGACATGTACAATATGGCGCATCACTTAGATTCATTCTCACTTAGATTTCTATCAAAAAGTGTGTTTATGGAATATTTTCAAAGAAAAGGCAATAGCAAATTGTGACCTTTGGCTTTGTGTAGGGGACTTGAATGCTATAGTTGTGAGCCCTACAGTTTTATGTAGTTATTCTAAGTTGGTAATTTAAGGCGTATGCGGAAATTAACTGAATGAGGTGATACTTTACGTATGGATCCTAGGAGTTAGACGATGACATGTGGTAGGTCAAGATTTTAGAAATATAATAAAGTAATAATAATATAGTTAAAAATAGTTAATTTCACTAAATTACACTATATTGTAATTCTTTGCTATAAACCATGATTTAGGTAATGAAAATATACCAAACAAGATAAATTATTTTTACCCTAAAATTATAAAGTAATATAAAATAACATATAAAAATAGTATGTGTACTTTGGGTGTGATTGTTATATATAAATATATACTTAAAAATGCTTTAAATACTTGAAAATCCATGAAATTAACTAAAATTTTGCAAGAAAAGTGATAAAAAATTAGAAAGAGTTTATAAAACTACTAAAATCAGGAGGGAATGAGGTGTGGCACATGTATGGATAGCTATTGGTTGTTAGAATGAGTAATAGACACTTAGAAAGGGATGAATAAGGGGTATATAACCCTTGAAGAGAGAGAAAATCCTTCACTTAACACTATACAACTTAGGAAAAATTACCATTTGCTCTCAAGAAGTTCTTGAATGAAGGAGGAAGTTGGGAAAAATCTAGAAAGGAGAAGAAAGATTGAAATTTTTTTGGGAAAAATAGGAAACCAAAATCGCGTGAATCAAGCTAATTCAAGAAACCTACATATAGAGGAAATTTGGAATCAAACCACTACCACTGATCAACAATAAGAGTAACGCTTAGGTGGCCTAATACAATGGTGGTAGATGGTGGTTTTCCAGTGAGTCAAGATTTTGGTTTGATTTTTGCTAAATTTTGTAAAAATAATAAATTAATTTAAAAAATTATGAGAAAATTTATTCTAAGGTATTTTGTAAGTAATTTTAGGGAAAAATATCATATTGTAAAAATTTTTAGTGAATATAGTACTTCCATAAGAAACCAAGCAGAATCGAGTAATTTTTAAAGCCAATTTGAATGACCTTATTGTTATTGTTTCCAAATCAAAATTTTTCTAAAACTTCCTTATTTTACATGTTTAAATCCTATGAAGAGTTTTCGACCAAAAATATTTTCTATAATTTTTAGTAATTTCTTAGCTCCTGAATTTTATGAAAAATGCTATTTTTGGGAGTGTTCTCATAATTGGTTTTAAGGAAATCAAGTTGTACAAGTTTTAGAGTTCATATAAACCGTATTCTATTGAAAGAAATGATCTAGAGTTAGTTGGATTGAATGGAATTTGATGTATGTATAAATCATCGATTATAGCTTACATGCATTAAGGTAAGGATATTTGGATTTAGAAGAATGGATGTTATGGTAATTATGGGTATGAAGAATCTGTTGTATGATCATGTTTTACCACGCTTGTAAACTGGAATAGGATGTTGGGGCAAGTCACTAGGAGTAAATGCATAAATTGATTCTATTTAGAGAGTTCTTCAAATGGTTGAACTAATAGAAGGGAGACGTAATTCCTAGTTTAGATACTTTATCATAAGGATAGATAGTAAAGGATTATAATTATAACCTTGTTAAGGATTAGTTTGAGAAGCTATTTGACAAAAGAAGCATGGTTATAAAGACTTTAGAGACATGTTCAGATAGTTGATTCGATAAAAGAATGACTTAAATTCTTTGTTCCAATACTTGATTAGAAGATTGGTAGGTGCAAGGATTTGGATTATAATCATATCAGTCTTGATTATGACAGTATTTGATAAAATAAACATGGTTGAAATAACTTCATAAACTTGTTTAGAAGGTTGGTAAATGAAAGGACTTTAACTCTAAATATGTGGGAACTTCACTTAAGGAGTTATTTGGTAAAAGAAGGGCGGTTGTATTGAGTTTTGAGACTTGATTATAATGTTGGCTGATTGAAAAAGCTTAGATGAAATCACTTTAGAAATAGCTTCAAATGGTTGGTCTACAAAGAGAGGGATTTAATATTTAGTTCAAAAGGTTAATTAGAAAGTTAGATAATAAGAGGGAATTAATTGTACCCTACCATTAGCTTGTTTGGGAAGTATTTAGTAATGGAAATGTAATCGAAATGGCTTCAAGACTTGATTCAGAGGTTTGTTAGTATGAAATGCTTAGTGGAAATAACTTTAGAGTCTTGTTCAAAGGGTTGATCTTAGAGACTTAGTTAGAAGGATCTAAGATTGAGACTTAGTATTAGGTGAGCTTTTAAAACCTTGTCCAGAAACTTTAGTAGTAAGTTCGAACTCAATATAAAGTTTATACTACTCACTAGAGATAATTCATAACTACACTTAAATCATTAAAATGAACTTATCTAACTTTATATTTAGTAAAACTAAAATGATTATATTAATTATTTTAGTAAGAATAATAAAAGCAAAGGAGATCGACTATCAGGATCATCGAGCGTCATAAGTCCAAGAAAGTAGGATTAGTGCTTCATCGCACCTTAAAGTATTATTTAATAATACTTGAAGACCTTAGTATATATCTTGATTGTGATTGTAAGATAGTTGCTTATATGTGTGCAATGTGTGTGCATGAATAATGTTTTGCTATTTGGTGTGCTGGATTTTATGTATTGGTCACTTATCATATTGTTGGATTGAATTGTTTGAAATTATTTGATTACCTTAAAAGTAATCTAATATAAACTTGACTTAACTACTAACTAGACTTGCATCACAACCAATTAGGGGAAAACGATTAGGTTTCTCAGGCAAAATACGGACCCTTCGATGAAGATAGCAAAAATAGTCCTTTCCCTATTCTTAGTTGAACCAAGTGACAAGAGAGGGGGTTACGACAAGGTTGGGGACCATAGTTCAAAAGTAGTCTTGGGCAGAGTGTGTTTCTCCATTACAAAAGTCATAGTTTGGTTTCGATCCTTGAAGTGTACGGTGTTAAACTTTTCGAAACTTGGATTAAAGAGGGCATAATTTCTTTGATCTCACTATTACCAGTTAACATCATGCAATGGCTTTTGCTTAAATATGCATTACATTTAATTAACCTTACTTGAAAACCTTGGTTACTTTGTGTCAAATATATGCTATTATCTCCTTCCTACTTACTGAGCAAGTTGTTGCCAGTTCTCTTATAACTATCTTCTAAGTTTCTTGGTAGATACACTTATACTACTCCAAGTTCCAAAAGCATAGACAACGGGGTCAGGGAGTAAGATTTAAGACTAATGGGTTGGATTCCTATTTTATTTAATAACTTTATTAACCTTTAGTAAAACTAATAAGGTCTCATCAGGTAACCTTCTAGTTTACAACTATTATTACTCATACTATGTTTTGTAAACTTGTAGACTTTTATAAAGTCTTATTATGCGGTTTTTCTAAAGTTGTCTATAAAAACTAGTTTTCTTTTCAAGCTATTCCTCTTTCAAAAGTTATTTTAGCAAGTTACACCACAGATTGATGCCAAATAGGGATTGAATTGAATGATTCAAAGCTATAGAGTGGTAAAGGCTTGATGTAAACTATACTTACGTTAGCTAAAGTGGCTAGCTTCTAGTTTAGATTGTTTTATACAGCAGGGCTGTTACAACTCCCTAATTTAGGACATGACAATAGCAGACTATCATGAGAAATCTGGTGGAAGAAGGAAAGAGACTAGATTAGTGGAAGGCTTTAGAGATATGATCTTTGATACCAATCTCCAAGATCTTGGTTTTAAAGGACCCAAATACACTTAGACAAATAAAAGAGAGGATGGGGTGTTGGTGAAAGAATGAATAGATAAGGGACATTACTCTTTGGAGTGGATTGAAAATTTTCCAAATTGCCAAGTTTTACATCAAGCATCTGTAGCCTTGGATCATGTGGCCTTGATTTTGCAACTTGATGCAAGAGTGCAAAGAGCCAAAAAAAGATTTCGGTTTGAAAATATGTAGCTAACATTCCCTAAATGTAAGGATATTGTAGCTTCTATATGGAGGAACAATGATGAAGAAAGGTTGAGACAAATCATGATAAATCTGTTTAGTTGCTAGAGGGCCCTTATTAATTGGAGTAGGGTTAAGTTTCGAAACAACAAAATAGAAATTGATAATTGTTGAACAAGATGGCTGTAATGTAGAATTTAGAGGTGGAAGATAGCAACCAAGATGAGAAAGCATCTTTGAACAAATAAACGTCCTTTGGGAAAGAGAAGAAAGATTCTGGCACTAACGTTCAAGAATAAACTGGATAAAGTATGGTGATCGAAATACATCCTTTTTCCACCATACTATAGTACAAAGACAACAGATTAACAAAGTTGTGCAGATTCATAATAGATTTGGTGAGTGGCTTGAGGATGAAAAGTTGATTGCTAAGGAATTTAAGGCTCTTTTAGGAGCCTATTCCAATTGAGTGGTAAGAGGAGTTAGGATGAATGCTTAACTTGGTGTAATAGACTAGTGTTTGATGAAATTAATGCACTATTAACTAGTGAGGTGACGGATGAAGAAATAAGAAGTGCTATATTCAAAATAGGTAGCTTGAAAGCCCCAAGGCCGAATGGGTTCTTAAAGGTGTTTTTTCAATCTTACTGGGACTTAGTAGGAGACTCCATCACTTTAGCAGTAAAGAAGGTTTTTCGTATAGGTACTCTTCTTATCTCATTAAATGTCATTGACCTAGTTCTTATCCCCAAAGTCCCACACCCTCAAAATGTCACTAAATATAGACCGGTTAATCTTTGCAATTTTCTATATAAGATTGTCTTTGAAGTTCTTGTTAATAGGCTTAAACCATTTCTCAATGATTTTGTAACAGAAAACCAAAGTGGATATGAACAAGGCATATGATCTTATAGAATGGGATTTATTAAAATGTGTTTTAGAGAAATGTGGTTTTGCATCTAAATGGTTTGAATGGATAATGACTTATGTAACTACTGTTCATTATAACTTGATTGTTAATGTTCAAGTAATAGGACAAGTTTCTTCTAAGAGGGGATTGAGGTAAGAAGATCCATTATCCCCATACTTATTCATCCTAGTTACCAATGTCCTCTCCAGAGGCATCAACAAAGCTATTGGGTCAAGAAACCTAGAAGGTTTCAAGATCAAACTCTTGCTTTATAATTTCCCATCTTTTTTTTTTTTTTGTAGATGACTCACTGTTTTTCTTAAAGGTGAAAAACAAGGAGCTCTTAAAGCTGAAAGATTTTGTTTGATCCTATTGTGTTGCCTTAGGTTAAGGAGTGAACTTCACAAAGTCAAATATCTATTTTAATAAGAACACCCTTATGGATCACCAAGTTACTTTGGGTGAGGCCTTAGGTGTTATGGTAGTGGAAGACCTAGGATATTATTTAAGCTTGCCATCCATTTAAGGTAAGTCTAAAATGAAGGCTTTAGGCTTTATAAAGGACAAAATTGTGAAGAAGTTACAAAGCTAGAAATAATGTTTGCTAAGTAGTATAGGTAAGGAGGTCCTTATTAAAGTAGTGGCAACGATTATCCTAACATATTCGATGCCATGCTTTAGGTTTTTGAAGAAGTGGTGTATGGAACTCAATTCACTCATTGCCAGATTTTGGTGGGGTACTAAAGAGGGACAAAGGAAAATTCACTGGGTAAGATGGAATAAAATCACAATGTAATATCCCATAAATCAGCAATCAAGACATGAACATCTAAGTATTAAGACAAAGCCCTGTCCTCGTACAATTAGGATTAATAGTTTATTTAAGGTATTTAGAAAAGTAATCCAATTAGGTTAGAAATTTATGAGAAATTTGATAACCCTAATCAATGAATTTTTGTACGTTTGAAAATCCATAATATAATAAGAATATCAAGAATACAATTAAAATAATGAAAATTTATTTTATACGAGACCATAAAGTCCAATTTAAGGTAATTGTACCTAAATTTAGGACTTTGGAGAAAAATTATTCAATTAAACCTAAACTTTATGACTAAGATAAAAAAATTAGTTGAAGTTGGATTTTGAAAATAATTACCAAAAACCCCAATTTTGCCCCTAGAAGTATGATTACTTAACATAGCGTAAAAATGATCGAAATTCCTAAAGTTGAGCTCAGAATGTGACGATGATTTAAAGATAAGTTAATTAGGTAATAAAAGAAAATAATATAGCATAATATACTATATGAGTATACATGTATTTTTATGAGTTTGTTCGGTATATATAATAAATATATTTGTAAATTAACCTAAAATAATATAATTATGCATAATGAGCGATAAAATCACAAAATTAAATAGGAAAAGTATCTTAAAAATAAAAGATATGCTAGAAACATGATTACACATATATAATTACTCATTATGTATATGATATATATAGGATATATACCCATATATTAACAAAACTAATTAAATACTAATGTAAAATACCAAAATACCTTAAAATATCTTCTAAAAATATAAAAAAATAAGAAACAACATAGAATATGATTGGATTAAATGTTGAGCAACTTAAAAAGAATAATTAGTTGCATCAAAAGTAACTAAACAAAAATTTGACATCTCATACTTATAAATTCCTTAAAAGAATAACCAAATAAATAAAAATAATAATTACTTAATGGCTAAGAAAATTCCAACCAACTTAGAAAACTATAAATAGGATATTAGAGCTTAGATTTAACATTTTGGCAACCAAAAACACCTAAAGAAAATTAAAAAAAAAATATTTAGAAAAAATAGGAAAAATAGAGCAAGGACCAAGCCTAACTTGTTCCTAAACCAAACCTTAATTCGTTGTGATACCCTTCCACCACCACCATGGAGCACCACCAATGCCCTTTCCGGCTGACATACTCTCACCAGCCAATGGTGGCCGAAACACTGATGAACAGGTCGGTTAATTTTATGTCATGTTTTTCTTATAATTTCTAAAAATATTAAATTAAGTCAGAAAATTATGAAAAAAATTATATATAGGTTATTTTAGATATAATTTCATGTTATAATTTTATTTTTGTAAAATTGTAATTATTTTATGTACATGCTTAAGAAAGTTACTATTCATTTGAATTTTGACTTTCAAAAATAAATACACTAAATGATGTAGTTTTTAACTCAAAATTTTTGTGTAAGATATACATGATATATAGATAATTCCTATATAGCCTGATTTTTTATTTGAATATTTTTAATATTTATTGTATTTTTCGGCTTAGAAATAGCTCGAAAATAGGTTGAAATTGTGAAATAAATAGGTAATTATGAAATTAAATGATGAAATGGACATGATTGATTTATAGTGGATAATAATAATGTTGGGATAGGTTGAAATCAATTTGGTGCAAAGAGGATTATAATTGGGTAATTTAGGAGTAAAATCATAAATACGAATATATAGGTGATAAATTAAAAACTTGAAACTAAGTACTAGCTGAGTTCCTTATATTTTTAGGAGTCTATAGAAATTTTTGGGAAATTATTTGGTAATCCAAGCTATTTATTACGAATTTATGTAGTAAAATAGCTTAAATATTGAACCGATACCCAATTCTAATAATAATGGTTAAGATATGATAAATAGTTGAATAAAAACTATATATTTGTATACTAGTCAGATTGGATAAAAATTATATATAGTTTTAATATATTTCATGATATTTTTATAACCGAAATATGTTATAAAGGTATTAGGGTTAAATAATACCTATATTATGGATTATATTGACAAATTAGGTAAAATATGGTTTAATAACATAAATTACGTATAGTACGATAATATTTGATTAGATACGTATAACTATGTTAAAAACTTGAATTACTTGTTTAAAGTCATCTTTAAAAATTAGGAATCATAACATGTGTCGTTAAGTCTGTATGAGCCTAACGATATTATTTTCACTAAAATTGGATAAACCTAGGTAATATAACTTTTATCTCTACAGTATTACTAATTCATGTACTACTATAACTCTACTGTAATCGAAACATGATTTAAATGACTAAAAGTACGTTTTAATACGATCTGAATGATATATTATACGTAATAGTATAATTGCATATATTATTAATACTTAATAACTTAACTCGATCGATATAATGAAACTATATATTAATATATAAGGAAAATGATAATATAGTTTATATTTATATATATATATATATATATAGTTTTAGATAAAACCCTAATATTTTCATAATTATTATGAAAACTGAATTTAAGTCTTATATATATAGGATCTCCTAGTGATTAGATTGTTGATGATACGAGTTTTTCGCAGTAAACCTTAAGATAGGTAAGTGGGATCAATGCTTTACTATATTTTGGGATATTATTTCAGAATATTTGGGGACTTTGGTATGTATTAGCATGTGATTGTAGTTAGCTGTTTGTGTATATGCAGCGTTTGTGGTTGGGTTTCGATTTGCTATGATGGGAGCTAAGCTCCATGATATGGTTGTTTTGTGATTATTATTATACTTAAATTATTTGAGCTTGGTTGATCACTCTGAAAAGATAAACTTACTTAAACTTGACTTAACATCTAATCTGATATGATTGCAACCCACTAGAAGTAACGATTAGGATTTTCGAGCCAAACATGGACTCCCTTCGATGAGGATAGTTAAAATGGTCATTTCCCTATCCTTAGTCGAACTAAGTAACAGGAGAAGAGGTCGCGGTAAAATTAAGGGCCGTGATTCGAAGGTGCTCACAGGAGAAAGGTGTTCTCCATTGTATAAGTCCCGGTTTGGTTTCAATTTGTGAGTATGTGACATTAATCTCCTCAATTTGGATTAGAGCGAGCATAATTTCTCTGATCTCATAACGGATCAAATAACGTTATGCGATGACATTTGCTTGTACATGCATTGCATCTAACTAACTTGGTTGAAAACCCTGCTTGTGATGTACTGAATGCATACTTTTGTCTCCACTCACTTATTGAGCAAGTTGTCGCTCATTCTCCTATAATTTGGTTTACAGGTCTTAAATGGATTACAGGTGCCTACCCCACATCAGAATACTAATAAACTAGGATGGGGAGTGAGATGCAATAAGAAATGGCTGGTTATTATCTTTAATATTAACTTTTTATCTTTTAAAGAAAACTATACAAGACTCTTTAAAGGGCTTAGTAGTTTTCAATATTTTGGTTTGTATGTGAAATAATAAGTAGCTGTAGGATTTACTATCACTCTTTTATAAGGTTAAATTACAAGTTTATTCTTAACAAATTATTTCAAAGGATTATTCCGTTGGTTTGTATCAAATAGGTATCAAATTGGATGCTTCAAAGGGATAAAGTCGAGTACGCTTGGTGCGAACTAGGTTTAGGATAACAACTATAAAGATAATTTCTATCTTAAGATGGTTCACACGGTGGAACTATTACGATTTTACCTTTTTGGGGCGTGGCATACAAGAAGTAAGAAGAATGGGGGATTTGGTTTTAAGGATTTCCATGCATATAATCTAGCCCTTTTAACCAGACTTACATGGAGACTTGAGAAGAACCCTAATATACTTTGGGCTTGAGTCTTAAAAGGGATTTACTTTCCAGACATAGACTTTAAGGATCTAAATAGAGGTAACAAGGATTCCTGGGGTTAGAGTAGCTTGTTAGAAGGAAACAAAGTTTTATTTAAGGGTGCATTATGGAAGGTATGGGAGGGGAGTATAGTCATAGTATGGACAGAGAGATGGGTTCCAACATTAAAAGACTACAGTTTGAACATGAATAATTAGAGAATAGACTCGGACATGAGGGTTAGTGTATTGATAGATAGACAGTATAGAAGATGGGATTTATTAAGTATAAGGAACATATTAATTGTAGAACAGATTGAAGCAATCAAGGCTTGACCTTTAAATGTCTTACTTAGTTAGGATGAAATCATTTAGCCAATGGATCGTCGAAGGGAATGTACAGCGAAATTGGTGTACCTGTTTATTATTTTGCAGTGCATGAAACCTACATCACAAGAAGTTTTAGGATTCAATAACATCAATCACTTGTGTTAGAAAACTCTATGAAACCATAAACACTTACAAAAGGTGAAACACTTCCTCTAATGTACTCTAAATAACTCCCTCCCGACCATGGAAAACCTCTTTAGAAGGCATGTTTGTAGTTCTCCCAAGTGTGTGTTTTGTGATGAAGATGAAACCCTAAAACATACCCTCTTAGGTTGTGAGTGGGTAAAGGTAGTATGGTTCGGATATCTAGGTATTCGTATAGATCAACGCGCAGTTCGAAATTTGATTAAGTGATGGAGAGATTTGTTGAACTTGCATCATCAGTTGGGTGAAGAGAAATCGAAGAAGGGTAGATGTGCAATTGTATATGAAGGCAAGGACCTAAACCCTATTGAGATAGTATGCCACTGTTTGCTTTCTTTTGAAGAATGGAAATTACAGACTGAGAAGAGTGAGAATGAGGAAAGACAAGGGCAACTTACCAGTAGCATTCAAATTTCAAGGAATACATATTATGCTTAGCACCATCCTAGTACAGATGTAGTCAAAGTGAATATTGATAGGTCAGAGTCTAACAGGGATTGTATAGCTAGCCTAGGCATAGTAGCACATGATATCACACGATGTATTATTGGTGGTGCTTCTAAAAGAGTGAAAGCGTCTAATCTTGAAACGGTAGAATGTATGGCATTTATTTTAGGTATTTAATTGGAAAATGATAGAAATTGGAGAAAAATTTTCTTTGAGGCCAACTGTTTGTCTGTAGTCCAAGCAATAAGAGGAGATCACAATAATGTGCATTGGACTATAAGACCTTTCTTAGATGGGGCCCGCTCTCTTTTAGGCCAATTTAAGGATGTGTCTTTCTCTATTTCTTTTATCTCTAAAATGCAAATAGTGTTGCTGATTGAGTGGCTTCAAATGGTAGGAAGAGGATGTATCTCATGGATTGGTGGCTTCACCCCCTACCCTCTCTCCTAAAGCTTATCTGCTAAGATTTGTCTTATATTTGTGATAGTTTTGATATTTTATTGGATTTGGGTTAAGTTTAGAGAAAATTATTTTCTTATTTGTCAAAAAAAAAAAAAAAAAAAACAAGTCCTTAGAGTCAAAATGTGCAAATGTGTTGTCGGGTCATAAATAATAACGGTAATGGCATATAGTAAATCTATTCATGTAATTGCATAGATTATTTGCAATGGTATGGATAAGTAATCCTAAGCACTAGAGGAGCAAGAGTAATCGAGATAGTAGGATGCAATGATGAGGGTGTTCTTGCCGTTTCTCATTTGCTGAAGATATGTTCCAATAGGATTTTTGCGTTTTGGTGTGTGGATTTTTCACCATATTATGTGGATTTATACTTTCTTTAATGAAATTGTGATGATTCATGAGGTGAAAGTCATGATTGTTTTATTAATTTATTTATTCTTTTATGGAAAGTAGGAAAACGAGTTAATTGCCTTAAAGAAGAGAGGGGACAAGCGACGTCAGTGGTATATGTATGAGATGTATATGATGAGATTATAGATCTTGTTTATTTTTGCGTGGCATGGAATGTTGTGTAAACATGGTCGTTATAGTTAAGATGCAAGTTTATTAAATCATACCCTATTTGATGTAGAAATGGTGAAATATTAGATTAGGATACCCATTTGTTGAAGGCTAATATAATTTATTTCTAGATAGTTTTTTTGTTTTTGGTCAAATTATTTCTAGATAGCTTAAGTAACTATTATGTATCTGTTATCAAGAAACAATTTTCATTGAACATCTTTAGGATGCTAAGAACACGCATATTATTCATTGAACATCTAATTCAACCCCTGCCCTCATATTGAACCAGCTTCGTAGGTCTACGGGGAGGAGAGGATCTGCTAATGCCTTTCTTGAAAAAAAAAAAAAAAAAATCACATGGTAATACGTTGCATTGTTATTCAACTGTATTATTTACAGTATTTGTCCTCATATGCAAATAAATTCAAGCATGATTCATGAGTTCCCTCTCTTCAAATTCTCTCTAATAAATTCACACACACACATGACACATACACACACATATACGTGCATTCTTTACAATTCAAACAAATATACAAATGGGTTGTAGTACACGGACATTGTAATTAGATTGATGAGCATCTTTCCCTTTCTCCTAAAAAATATCTATTATGTTAATATATTTCATATTTTACAAGTACTCCATAACATTAGTATTATAACAGATATTGGAATCTCTTCGAGTGACATTTCCTGTATCATCATTTTATGATACCTTGAATTGTTGAGATAAGTGATTAGAGTCAAGTAGTGTAAGCATCAAAGATTATAGAAAGACAGATAAGGCAATTGCTTTGATGGAATATTGATTCCACTTTCAATGTTGTGCGATAAGTGTAAATTTATCGCGAAATGCATGGAAATTATTTATAATTAAATATAAATTACAATTCGTGTTACCATTTATATTTTGCGTTTCATTGTATCATGTGTAAGCACATCCACATCCTCCATAGATTTTTTCAAATCTCTAATTCATTCATTGTTAGACACATTTTGTGAACAATTTTATGATAAAAGATTTAACTAATGTCGTGATTAGTATGAAATGGATTTGGAAGCATAGAGAAAATTTATGGAAGATGGAGAAAACGAATACTTACATCTAACTATTATAAGTAGCATCGCATTAAAAGAGGTAAGATTGCAATATATATTCAATTGTAAATATTTTCCATGGATTAGTCCATAATATCATGTGTTTTACTTTACCATAGCAATATTGAAATTAATGTAAAATCATAACAATCGTATTCTTTGTCTTTCCATGTTTTTCCATGCTTACGCTCTGGTTTTGCCAATAACCTATTTTGACAGCTTAGGATTTTGAAAATGACAAGATAATAATTCTTTAATGACATGTTTGGATAGCTTCATAAGGTAAATTAATTATTTCTCTCCAGCAGATCAACTTCTCCTGTAGCAGTCAAAGTCTACTCGAATGTTAATTCCTTTTACCGGGCTGAGCACCCTCCCTTTCCGCTTTTGCCGGCAGTCGTCTAATTTGGGTGGTGATAATATTAATTGCAAAATTCAAATTGGACGTATTTGTGGACCTACTAGCTTGTAGCTACTCGCACGTTCTAGAAGTTCATCCTTTGAACGGGTGGGACTTGGGTGAGAAAACAACAAAAATTAAGAGAACTTTGCAATACCCATTTGAATTCAAGTTTCCAAGGAATATTCCATAAACGGAGCTTTGGTGAATGAGGTACTTATCTTGATTGTTTAAGTAATATAGATTCAATGTTTATACAAGAAGTATGATTCATAAAGAACAGTTTTCTCTTCATAAAGATTTTATAAATCGAATATAAATTTGCCTCTTTATTTCGATTTAATATTAATTCCCATAAAATATAAAAGTTTTGAAGGAGAAAAAAAAAAAAAATGAGTACAAGATTTCTTTTTCACTTCTTATGGATTAGTTATTTTCAGCTTAGATATATCATTAGGAATGTAATTAAATCTTTATATTTTGTTTTATTTAGTGCAAATACTTATAAAAACCATCTATTTCACCCAGTTTAAAATTATCCAAAAGTATCTATCCTGTTAGTATACTACATTTACAATGCATTCATGTTTACATGAATCCACTTCAAGTAAAATAGGTTTTATTGCTAAATTGATGTTTTGAAAAGATTATTAGAATAAAAATACAAAATTACATAGAAATTCAGGTTCAGTAAATTTTTCTTTTGTCTCTCTTAAATACCTCTTTATTTTCGCGTAAGCTCCATGAGAAAGCATCTATAATTAAGTATATTTGCCGACTAATTTTAATATTTGGGCATAATAATGCATTTTATAAGAGGAAGAGGAAGAATCCATGGTTGCTATATTTTAATAGAAAAGCGGGTCTTCATTCCATATATAAATAGGAAGCCACGACTAATTATTCTTGATTTGTGATCAAACGATCATAAATTGGGCATATTGAAGGACAAGACTCGCCATTCACTTTAGCATTAAGACGAAATGATATCTTCAAAAGATTGCTGTTTTCAATTTTTTTTCGACCAAGTACTCCTTCAAAAGGACCTACTAATATCAGCAAGTAGAAGAGCTTTCTTAGAGTGATATATCATTTGAAAAAGGAGATATGTTAAAATCTTTACGTGTAGTAGACAAAATTCTTCATGTAAAATCTTTAACTGCTCTTGTATTACACATATATAAGCATTCCACATAGTACGTCATTTCAGTTAATTTTTATTTATTTATTTCACATGATAAATGTCATTCCATTAGTGTAATAAAACATGATGTTTAGTAATGAAAATTCCATTGTCTCCAATAAGCACTTCTCTTGTTTTCCCGTGTTGGAATTAGGATCGAGAACTGTTGCGTGTTGGAATTAGGATCGGGAACTGGCAACAACTAGTTCTATAAATTTTGAGAAGAAAATTTCTGTGTGTCATATCACAGGCCAAAGAGGGCCAATATATATACAGCATAGATGCACTAATCAAGCTTTTAAATATAGAAAACAAATATCTTAAATATACTCTTTACACAATTGACAAATATTTACAGATCCTAAAATATTCTAATACTTTCTAAACATAGAAAACAAATATCTTAAATATACTCTTTACATAATTGACAGATATTTACAGATCCTAAAATATTCTAATACCCCCCCTCAAGTTGATGCGTGAAGATTGCAAACCCCTAACTTGCAAACCCCTAACTTGCATAGAAGATACCCAAACTGCTGTATCCCTAATGTCTTAGTAAAAATATCAGCGAGTTATTTAGAGCTACGTACATAAGCAGTCTGAACATGTCCATGTTGAATCTCATCACGAATAAAATGACAATTAATTTCAATGTGCTTTGTTCACTCATGAAACACGGGATTTGCACTAATGTGTAATGCTGTTTGACTATCACAATACAACAGCATAGGATGAGAGTGTACAACACCGAGAGACAACAAAAGACCCTTTAACCATTTCAGTTCACATACAGTGGTAGCCAAGGAACGATATTCTACTTCAGTAGAGGATCTCGACACTGTATGTTGCTTTTTAGTCTTCCAAGAAATGGGAGAAGTCTCTAACATAACAAAATATCCAGTAATGGATTGTCGAGTTAAAGGACCACTCCCCCAATCAGAATCACAATAAGCATACAACCGAAGATCACTATCAGCTCATAAAAGTATTCCTTGTCCAAGACTGCCCTTCAAATAACGAATCACCTGCAAAGCTGCTTCCCAATGAGCTTCCCTTGGTTGATGCATAAATTGTGCCAAAATATGAACACTGTAGGACAACTCAGGTCAAGTAAGAGTCAAATAAATCAGTCTTCCTACCAATCTTCGATACTTTTCTAAATCTGCCAACAATGCATTTTCTGCTAAGGCTAAATGATGATTTTATTCAATGGGAAAACCGGATGGTTTAGCACCCAATAATCCAGCTTCACTGATAATATCTAAAGTATATTTGCATTGGCAAAGAAAAATTCCTTCTTGATTCCGAGCCACTTCTACGCCTAAAAAATACTTCAATGTTTCCAAATCTTTCATGTAGAAGTAGTGGCATATATAATCTTTAAACTTCTGAATGGCAACTCTGTTATTCCCCGCAATAACAAGATCATCGACATACACCAGTATACTCAAATGTATCTTGTCTCGATTTAAAGTAAACAATGAATAATCAGATTGAGATTGAAGAAATCCATACCGCTTTAATGCAGTTGTCAATTTGGAAAACCAACATCGGGAGGCTTGTTGTAACTCATAAAGTGATTTACGTAATCGACAAACTTTACCAAGCTGTTGAGTAGAGAACCCAGGTGGCATCTTCATGTACACCTCTTCTTCTAAATCTCCATGCAAGAATGCATTATGAACATCCATTTGATGGAGTTCCCATCCCTTTATTGTTGCTACCGAAAGAAAAGTACATACAGTAACCATTTTTGCAACAGGAGCGAAGGTCTCATTGTAGTCAATTCCTTCAATCTGATTATTGCCAAGAATCACCAATCGAGCTTTATAACGTTTAACCGTACCATCTAAGTTATATTTGATCTTGTAAACCCATTTACTGCCTATAGCTTGCTTTCCCTATGGTAAATCTTCCACAGTCCATGCCCCATTAGCCTCAAGTGCCTCAATTTCTTTCATCATGGCTTCTTTCCATTGAATGTCTTTGATGGCCTGAATATAAGAAACAGGCTCCTTTTCGGCTGTCATAGCTGCTAAGAAATAATGATGTTGTGGAGAAAATTTGTCACAATTTACATAATGTTCTATAGGATAGGAGGTACCTGTGGATAGAATTAGATTGGAGGAACATGCAGAGGGACTTATTTGTTGTGCAGTATATGTCACAAAATCTCGCAGCCGAGTAGAAGCTTCTTTTGTTTTATGACCTCGTCCAAGTTGTTCTGGAACAGATTCACCCAAGATTTCAATGACACCTCCTTTGTTGTTATTATCACTTTGAGTCACAATCGAATTCTCAAGTATCTCACTTTCGTCTTCCTCATTCAATTCACCATTAAAATGATTAGTGATATCGAAAGAAGCATCTTGTATAAGATCTGGTTGCACACCTTCCTTATCAGCATATGGAAATTCAGATTCAGAGAACACAACATCTCTGGATATAAAATATTTTCTTGTATCAAGATCATAAACTTTCCACCCTTTTTTTTTTTCCGAAAGGATATCCTACAAATAAACAACGTTGACTCCTGCTAGCAAATTTGTCTTTTTCCCTATTTAAGTTCTGAGCATAACACGAGTACCCAAAAGTTCGAATGTGATTATAACTAGAAGGTTTACCAAACAATATCTCATAAGGAGTCTTTCCTCCTAATAACTTAGAAGGAGTCCAATTAATCAAATATACAGCCGTCAGAACACATTCTCCCCAAAATTTGATGGGAAGATTAGCCTGAAATTTTAAAGCTCTAGCTACATTTAAAATATGACGATGTTTCCTCTCAACACGTCCATTCTGTTGAGGTATTCCTATACATGAGGTCTGATGTAAAATTCTATTTTCAGAAAAATAGTTATACAAGCAAGCAAATTCAGTCCCATTATCACTTCTAACTATCTTTACATCTTTTTGAAATTGTCTTTTAGTCATGGCAAAGAAATTACGCATGACAAGTTCCACTTCTGTTTTTTCAGTTAACAAATATATCCATACACCCCTAGAAAAATCATCAACAATGGTAAAGAAATACGAGGCCCCACAAGAAGCATTAACACGATAAGGTCCCCACAAATCACAAAGAATTAATTCAAAAATTTCATTTGCTTTAGTGTCACTAGAAACAAAAACTTCTCTTGTTTGTTTAGCTCTCAAACAAATGTCACATGGTTTATTTTTTACTGAACTATTACTAAATTCAACTTGAGGAAGAGATTCCACAATTTTTGCAGACAAATGCCCTATCCTCCTATGCCATAATTCAAAAGAATCTACATGGCTTGTCTTGCATACTTGGACTGATACTGCTGACTTCAAATAATAAAGTCCCTTGCACTGTTCACCCGTTCTAATCACCATCCTCAAGGTGCAGTCTTGTATAACACAAATTTTATCAGTAAATTGGACATTACAATTAGAGTCATCGAGCAATTACGACACAGATATCAAATTACAATTCAAATTTGAAACATAGAGAACATTATCTAGTTTGATATGTTTTCCTAAGCAAACTGATCCCTCCTTCAATGTCATCACCTGCTCTCCATTAGGTAATCCAATTGAACATATCACAATTTCTTTCAAATTTGTTAAACATTCTAAAGTACCTGTCATATGTTGTGAAGCACCGGAATCAATAATCCAATTCAGATTATCCTTACCATTCATCTTCTCACTAGTATCCGGTTTGCACGTGTTCAACAAATTGAGAAAGAATGACCATTGTTTTGCTATCAAGGTCCTAGAAGCTGTATTTTCTTCCGTTGCTGCCATTGATGATGATGGCTGCCCAATTACATGGGCTGTATTCACTTTTAGCGTATTACTTTGTCCACGCCCTGCACTCTGTCCCCCTCGTCCACGTCCAGCCCCTTTGGGTCGGTCACCCCACCATTTCGGATATCCAATGAGCTGAAAACAAGTTTCAGAATCATGTCCCTCTCGTTTGCAGTGTGAGCAAATGGTAGATTTGTCTTTCACTTCTGTTTTATACTTTCGCCCTACTCTATTGGTCTGTACTGCAAAACTCACAACTTCTCTATGTTCCTCCTTCCCTTGTGAGATGTTTCTAACACGTTTTTCTTGGCACACCAACGAGTATGCCTTATTCAAGTTTGACAATGGTTTTGTGCTCAAAATATTGGAACAAACTGCTCGATAAAATGCATCTTCCAACCTTATCAAAAACTGATGAAGCCTTTCTTCTTCTCGTTTCTTGTCAAATTCAGCTACAATATTACAATTGTATCTTCCACAACGGCAGATGGGAATTTGCTCATAATTCGTAAGCTCTTCCCAGAGTTGTTTCAATTTCCTATAATAAGCCACAATCGACAGACCTCTCTGTTTGTAGTTGGCAAGTTCTACCTTGATCTGCTGAACACGAGGTCCATTAGCGATAGAGAATCGCTCTTTGATATTTTCCCATAAATCCTTTGCAATCTCCATATATGTTATGGTAGATCGCAGTGTTGGCTCAATTGTGTTGAGCATCCATGAAACCAACATTGAATTCACAGTCCACCAATCCTCTAATTCAGTGGAAACATCAGCAGGTTGATTAATCGTTCTATCAATAAATCCAAATTTCTTCTTGGCCCTCAACGACGTTCGCATTGCTTGAACCTATTCATCATAATTGTCTCCTTTTAATTGTACCTGAGTAATTATATTATCAGGATTATCACTCGAAGTCAACAGGTAAGGGGAGGCTGGTTTCATTCCCTCGCTAGTCATAGCGTTTTTTTTTTTTTTTAACCAGTCTTTGATACCATATAAATTTTGAGAAGAAAATTTCTGTGTCATATCACAGGCTAAAGAGGGCCAATATATATACAACATAGATGCACTAACCAAGCTTCTAAATATAGAAAACAAATATCCTAAATATACTCTTTACACAATTGATAGATATTTACAAATCCTAAAATATTCTAATACCTTCTAAACATAGAAAACAAATATCCTAAATATACTCTTTACACAATTGATAGATATTTACAAATCCTAAAATATTCTAATACCTTCTAAACATAGAAAACAAATATCCTAAATATACTCTTTACATAATTGACAGATATTTACAGATTCTAAAATATTCTAATAAGTTTCCTAACCGAAATCACCAACCAGTCTATATTTATGATTTTTAGAAAAAATCATCCTGGGACCAGTTTCCAAAAACCGTATATGGGCCGCTGGAATTTTTAGGAATAATTTTTCCCCCCCTAAATGTATTATTTTTAGATCTTAATAAAATTTTAGAAAAATTGTAAATAATTCTTCTAAACTTTGAACTTAGTATAAATATACCCTTTGAGCTTATAAACATTGAATAACCCTCTTGTTTTGATAAATTGGTAATATAAAGTACACTTTGATAAAGTTTAGGGATTTTCAATGTAAAATACATATTGAAGTCAAAATTTATAGAATATTAAAATACCTTTTGAAATGTTCAATAAGTTTTTCTATATTAAAATCAAGATTTAGAGGGTTATTTACAATCAATAGAGACTATTTCTCATTTTATCAAAGTTTGAAGGATTATATGTAATCTTAAAATGTTAAAATATATTTGCATTGAAATTGAAATTAAGGTCGTAGTTTCCCCCAAAAATTTTTGGTCCTTTATTCTTTTATCTCGGCTTTGCTTTTTTGAAGATGGTCGAGCCCCTTCGTTTAAGTAAGTCCATTTCGTAACCATACACAGGTCGAAGCAAGGCTGCATTGAGCAGGGAAAGTATCCGGTGAGGTTGGGCCAACACGTGTTTTCCTTCCGAATCTAGAAAGAGGCCGAAAACTCAAACAAGTGCTTCTCCATGTAAACTCAATATACTTGTTTAATTCGGTTTGAATTTCAATGTACATTTTCAAGTAGAAAAATTTTATGTAAAATTCATTCGATAAAACTGTACAGATTCTGACAGCAGCCAAGAAAAAAGAGAAACGATTCATTAGAAGGATGCAAATTGCAACAAATGAGACTTTCAGGTGTATACCGTTTCTTTTTTAAAATTATTGTAACTTAATAATATAAATACTAATTTTTTAATAGAGTAACTAGATTTCGATTTTCTTTTTTTTTTAAGTTATAATATGTAATATAATTGAAAAAAAATTAAAAACATATATCACCACGTTAAGAAAATAGTCGCAGGTGGCTACAAATACTCCTACCCATTCAATTTTATCTGGATATGACATTTCACATAGAATATCCCTTTGTTGAGTCCTTTCAATATGAGAGAGAATGGGTTCTATCTTATTTGCTGAAAGCCTACAGTGGACATTCACAAAAACGTGAGAGTTCAATGCTAAACTGCTGCTGATGTTTTGATGAGAAACAAATATGCAGATTCCATTTGTTTTAGTAGAATTTTCTTCATCTACAAGTTTTTGCCACTTTTCACCGCCGTTGATTGTTGAATTTCGACTAATAAAACCTCTTTGTTTCATTCATTCAAATTAAAATATAATTTCATCTTATTCGCACACTATTTTGAAAAATAGAATATGATAAGATATAAATAAAAAAGCACATGGCACTACTAGAAAAATTACTAGATTTCAATAAGATATAGAGAGAAAGAGGAAAAGCATCAAACTAAGATAAGGATAAGTTAACAGGGAAAACAAGAATAAGACAAACATACCGACTCAAATTTGGTGAATTCATTTATTTTTTTTTTTTTGGGGCACAAAATATAGTGGATGATTAAGAAAATTGTTAAAATATTAAATAAAGACTTTCTTTTTATCTTTTTATATTATTTGATTTATATAGAGGGCTAAATTTGTTATCTATTCTATTATGTGACTTTGGTGTTTTATGTAGTTATATGTGTAAAAATATAGTAATAATGTAGTAATTGGTATGGACGTTATACTTAAAAAATAGTGGGAGAGAAATTATATTTAGAATGTTATTATTAAAAAACAAGGGGGAAGTTATCACATAAATATCGATTTTTTCTTTAAAACTTTTTTATGCAGCCGTGAGCGAGTTTTCCATATTATATTAAAGTGAATAGGATATTTTGGTGTCTTAAATGTTTTATAATTTTTTAAAAACTTCAAACGATTCAACACTTGCCATATTAGTAAATCTAATTCAATAACTCTCTCAACCTCAGGTATTTTGATACTAATGTGGTTTAGTGGAGCACTTTTCTAGTGCTCATGGGTGCTAATTGTTGTCTAATGGCAAGTATATAACTCATCTTATTTAAAAATTCAAATAAAATTAAAGTTATTTTTATACCCACAAAATTGGGGCATCATCCTCAGATATTAATATATTAAATCCACTATTAATTTAAACTTGAGTCCTTGAATTCAATATTTGAGATATTTTAAGAAGATTTATCTTAATTGATTTAGAACAAAAGTTGTTATATCATCCATTTACTGCATGCTCAAAAACTCAATAAGGTAGACTAACGTTCTTAAACCCATCATGAGCTGATCATAATGATTCTTATATGAGCAAACTTGTTCCCATAAGCCCATTATCAAAATGATTTGACATATGTATGATGTCAAAGAATTCACAAATACTTAGTCATACTTTTTCATTTGATACTTTAAAAACTCTAGTTATATATATATATATATGTATGTATATGTGTATGTATATATCTATATATGTATATATGTAGTACAAGGCAGTGAAATTTCTGCACTTACATATCAAACAAAGCTTAAAGTAGAAAACGCCTTAATATATCGCTGTTCAAGAGCTCTTTCACTAGTCACAAATTTGTTTAAGTAACTGTGATTGCCTTTTTCTAATCCAAAGTTTTTTTTCTTTTTTTTTTTTTTCAAGTTCTGTCTTTTAGTTTCACTCACATGTCACTCTTCTAAGGTTATATATTAACAACTTACAAAGTATTATAGTCTATATTAGAAATCATGAAAAATTTTTCTTATTCGAGTGTTTGGGAATACGCCCGTTAATGCGGCCCATGTTCTCCAGCTATACTCTTCCAAGCAAAAGAAAATAGTGTTACCTGCTAGGATATAATGACAACACCATGTGGGAACAACCAACATGATTTAATGAACATAGACAAATGTGGGGATATGCTTTGATCGTCCTGTGTGCATTCTTTCCTACAATTGGGGGGTGATTGCAACAATATCGTCTTATCGGAGGTTGTATTGTACGGTTTCCTTGTCTTTGCATTGGATTCTCACTCTCTCTCCCATATTCCATCCTTGTCTCTCTGTTCGCAGAAACCAGAAAAAGAATCCCTGCCCACCTCGGGACTATGCCCTTTCAAATAGAGTACACGCAACTCAGTCCCCATTTCGAGGAAAATTCATCTTGTACAATTATTTGCTTAGTAAATATTAATTGATAAGAATTATTGGCATTTTTTTTATCAACTATAGACTTCTTAAATCTTAAAAAAAAAAAACACACACACACACAAATCTCTAAATTACCATTTTATTCTTGGTAAAAGTTTTAATGTGAAATTAAAAGTTACATAAAGATAGAAAAGAAAAAAAAGAGAGTTCCCATTTTTATTTTTTGACTGCTTCATAATTTATGATAATTAATGTTATTTTTTAATTAATGGTGAAAATTTCAATGTGAAATCAAAAAGTTACATAAAGACACAAGAAAAGAGAATTCCCATTTTTATCATTTGATTGCTTAATAATTTATAATAATTAATGTTTTTTTTAATCAAGGATAAATTGGCCATTTAAAGATCTAAAAGCTTGATTTTCCAAGAAATGTGGCCAAGTACACATAGAGCAAATATAAGGGACATATTCACAGTTTATTTTAATTAATTTATACCAATAGCCTTGTTTTCATATCATACATGGTTGCATCTAAATAATTATATTTCTATAAATCAAGAATCGATTTTTTGTTTTAGGATTGTGCATTCAGATAAAATAAATAAGTGCTTCAATTTATCTCAAAGGGAAAAAAACGAGAGAGAAGAACAATAAGCATAGTTTGGTATATCTAGAATAGTCTTGTCTAGTGACTTGATTGGGTTGGATAGATAGCTCAAAGCAAGGGCTTTCCAATTGCAATAAATTTAGTATCATGCAATGGGCACTCTGAGATTGTAAAGTTTGAAAAATCACTACACTAACGCTTTAACAAAACATTGTAATGTTCATTATCAAATGACAACTTTTTTGCAAGTTATGACCGTCATGAGGTTTTACTTGGTCAGAATAAGACACACATATATTTTATTTCCATATAAAATAAGTGTTACGAGCTTTACAGTTATATAAAGTTTATCAAAATCGGACAGCGTATGAGAAAAGTTATATATAGTTGAATTTCTATTGAAAAATAAGTTTCTTTTAAATTTTTTAAATCAGTGATCAAAACAATCAAACCTAGAGTACATAAACACCGCGTGCAATCAAAATTAAAATAAAAATGATAAATCGTAAAAAGAAGAAGAAAAAGAAAAAAAAAAATACTATATTATCAAAAAAGTCTTTGTCCCATTTGTTGGCCTTGAAGTAGTTTGAAGATATGAATGCCAAATATTTTTATGACTTAACCATCACTATAAGGAGCAAGGATTGATATGCATTTTAAGGGAGGCAATAAATATCAAGATTACTTAATATATCGTACACATTATTATGTATAATATTAAAACCAAATAAGGAGGATTTGATGTCTTTTTCCTTATTGCTTGATTTGCTCATTAAATATATTAATAGATCATATGATTTACCATTTGTGATTTTACATAACAAGTCTTCAATATTGTTTCGTCATGATTATAATTGTCATTCACCTTTAAGGTGAAAATAACCAATTTTGTTCTTATAACATCTTTTATATTTGTCATCATTATTATTTATTACTATATTTATTGTGTCATTATTATTATTATCAATTACAATAATTATATTAATTTTCATTAAATTTGGCATTTCACTGCCTATAAAAAATAAACATATTGAAGATAATCTATTAATTGAATTACTTATATATATGTATGTATATATGTTTGTGTGTATGTGTGATGGATATTTCCATACACTATTTTCCAATGGTTATGCCTTGCACCTAACCCCCTCTCCTTCTTCTAAAACAATTAAAAAAAGAAAAAAAAAAAGAAAAAAAAGCCCCCTCACAACTCAAGATTGTATCGAATGTTTAAATGTTTAAACAAAAGAATCCTTGACAAAGTCAAGTTTCAAATGAGATCATACCTTCATTTGCTTTCTATAAATCCATAAAGGGTTGTTCATCAAATATCTCTTATTTATATTTTGCATATGGTAGCATAAATATTCATCTAAGTCTCAATATATATAGGATTTTATGTGATCTTTTAATTCTTTTGGTGGATTTAGTACACATGTTTTTATTAGATGTAGTTGATGCTTTTAAATAATCTAATATTCGAATGATTGATTTTAAATTTTTTCTCCAATTCATACTTTTGCTACTAATCTTTAATTATATTTTTACTTATTTTTTGGTAATTTTGCAAAAAATTTGATCTTAAATTCAATAAATTTAGAATTATGTATTATAAAGTTAAGAATGAAGAAATGGATAGACCATAATACTTACAAAGGGGATTAGTGCTATAATAATTATAAATTTGATTTCAATTGTTGTTTACATCTGGTGTAGGATAAAAAAGGACTTCAAATCCATTGGAAATTTTTACCAAGTGTAGACTTTTTGATATTTTAACGTTTTTATGACTAAGTTCAATTATTTTTTCCTTTAATACTTGTTTTTAACGTTTAATTACATTTTTCATCTAGGCTTCATTTTTTATTTATTTTTTGCATTTTTGCAAATATTTCAAGGATCTATATATTATAAGGATGAGAATGAAGAAAGTTGGGAAAATCAAGGAGACAATGATATTGATAAAGGAATTTGGTGATGTAAATTTAATAATTGTATTATCTATTTTAGAAGTTTTCTTTTTTTTTTTTTCTTCTTCTTCTTCTTTTTTTACTTGATATTTTAGTGGCATTTGATAAACGAAACTCCTATATATAGAAGTTGTCAATGTAATATCCTTCTACTTTTATATGAATTATATATTGTAAAATTAATTTTGAGTTAAATTTATCGTATTTACTTTGTTAGTTAAATTCAATTATTCTAAAAATTAAGCCATTACCCATTTTATACTTTCAATTGATGGATATTTAATAAAGTTGGGGCTCTATTATGATCGATCGATAGAGATCAACTAAGAGACCAGTGAAATATAGAGATTTCGTTATGGATTAAAAATAAAGCATAGATTATATAAACTAGATGATAGCAGATGTAAAGTATTAGTTTATATCTAACTAATAGCAGTTGTAATAGATCGTAACTAAATAGAACAGCATATACAACTAGATTGACAAATCTATCTACTAAGATAACAAATTTGTACAAGCATGCATAAAAAGTGGAAAATAAAGAAAGAAAGGGAGTTACAATTCTTAATTAAAGAGTACCTCACTTTAGGGGTTCTGGTCTGCTCAAAGTGACCACCTTCATCATTTGCACTAAACCAAGAACAAGAATAGCATTAGTTCTTGTTCAATATATGATACAGCGAAATGAAGAAGAGAGAGAGGAATTAGGGTTTCAAACTCATCTTTAAAAAGGTCTAGACAAAGAGAGAGAGAGAGAGAGTATGTGTAGGTGTGTACAAGTGTTTGATATATTCCTAAGTACTTGTTACTTAAGGATTGATGCGTAATCCACGCAGCGATCTCGGATGCTAATGGGATTTGAATGGGAACAAGGAACGAGAAGTGAGATTGTGGTTTCGATTGTGAATGTGTATGGATATCATACACTAAAGAACAAACAAAATCAAGGGTTGAGCTTGAAATAGGGTTCGATACAACTCACGAACACTAAATGTCACTTGGGTTTTAAATAAGAGGTTAGAGGTGACTCACTAACTCACTCAAATAAAGGGTTCACTACAATCTTAAAGGCAAGATTGATAAGAACATGAGAGATTAAGGAATACGGCACACTCAATAATCCGAAACGCTAGCTCAAAGGGTTTAAGAATGTCCTTACTTATAGAAGGAATGTTCAAGTGTAAAATTCACTATATGAATATTCTTCACTATCTCTATGTATTTTTTGATAATTATAAATGATGTTATTTATAGCAAGTCCTAAAGCCTTAGTGGCAAACTTGTAAATAATATACAAGGCCTTAAATCCTAAAAAATGACCTATAATCAAAATAAGGAAAATATTTACAAAGTTTACAAAACTGTGCACTTAATCAAGTGGTTGGCATGCAGTCATCTGAGCTATCGTGGGCTTGAGTAGGGGTCGGTTGGTAGTCGAGTGTCTGAGCAAGGGTGGGATGTATAGAAGTCCTATTGTGCTTAGTCAAGCTCCTAGTAAGGTCAGCCTACAATTATTGTACTCGTTGATTGCTTGGCGCAAACTCTTCTGTGCTATGTAGAGTTGTTCTTTGGCCTCGAGTGCTCAGTTGTATAGTTTCTTAGCTTCTCGACAAATGACAGACTTAAGGCTGAGTAGCTCCTTTTCTTCCTCTATGTCTTCTAGTATTAGCTTAGCCTCGTCAAAAGCTATTCGGCCTTAGCTTTGAACAATTTGGCCTCGAGTTAAGACAAGTCAGCGTTGGCTTGGGATAGGTCAGCCTCAGCTTAGAGATCATCATAGACTGATTCCTATTAGGGATTTTATATCTGTGTGTGGGCTGGGCCTTGTAGTTGAGGCCTAACATTTGGTGCTCTTGTCTTGAATTGCACTATTGTTGCCATGACTAATTCAACTAGAGTTGTTGTCTTAGATGAGATGATTAAGTCCCTACAATCTAGTCAACAAAAACTACAGAAAGATGTGAATGATAAGTTAGAACTATTGGTCCAGCAACTTTCTAAGTTGCAGACTTTGAAGGTTGAAAAACAAGTGAATTAGAGTACCATAGGGAGTGATACTGGAACTTCATCATTTCTGATACTTTATCATCTAATAATGTGCTCAAAGGCGCTAAGTTAGAGATGCCAAAGTTCAATGGTAATGACCTTGATGGTTGGATCTTTAAGACTAACCAATATTTTGAATTTCATAAAATACCTGATAAGTAGTGCCTTACTATTGCCTCTTTTGCCATGGAGGACAAAGCTTTAAATTGGTATTAGTAGATGCATTGCAATACTCAACTGGAGTCTTGGAACCAATTTACTAAAGCCTTATAATCAAGATTTTCTTATTAGAGTTTAAGGATGTGTAAGGCTTATTGGCAAAGATAACTCAAAAAGGTATTATGGCAGATTATCAAAACTTAATTTGAGGATCTTTCAAATAAAGTGCATGATTTACCTGATAGTTTTCACATTAATTGCTTTGTTTTGGGTCTTACACCTTGTATTTAGAAGGATGTTCAGATTACTCGTCCAACATCCATTTTAAAGGCTATCTTAGTAGGAATTAGCTTACGACCATCTCTAAGCCAAGGCTGACTTATGCCACTTAAGGCTAAGTCGATACTAGAAGACCTAAAAGAGGAAGAAAAATAGCTCGACAACGTCTTTATCGACTTGACAAAAGCCATGGGACCAAACAACTGAAGTCTTAAGTTTAAAGATCAGCTTGATACAGTACTAAAGATCCAGTGTTTTCCAACCCACAAGTTTAGCAATTGTAAGCCGACCTTACTAAGAGCTCAACCGAGTACAAAAAGACTTTAAGAACTCCAACTCTAGCTTAAACAACTAGTTGCTGACCTGATCTAACTCAATACCAATCTGCTCTAAGATAGCTTGGATACCCTACACACTAACTATCTTGTTAAACACACTATTTAACACAGCTTTGTTTACTTGTAAATATTTTCCTTAACTTTAGTTGTGGGCTTACGTTAAGGTTTCAGACCTTGTATATTATTACAGTTTTGACAATAAATAGCAAAATCTTATAAGTAGCCAAATTATTATCTTTTCATGATAAGAACTAAGTGAATATTCTCAAAGAGCATTGTCTTTATTGTAAGCTTATTAAGCTGTGCTTAATTATTGAGTGGGTTTTGCTCTTTAATCTCTCTTGTTTTCTTATTAATCTTCTTCTTGAGATTATGGTGAACATTCATTTGAGTGAGTTAGTGAGTTGTATCTAACCACTCATTTGAAACCTAAGTATTGATTTAGTGTTTGTGAGTCATATTGAACCCTATTTCAAGCTTAATCTTGATTGTGTTTGTGTTTCGGCCCGTGATATCCATCCGCATTCACATTTAAAACCCCATTCCACTTGTTGCTTCTACATTCTCATTGAAGTACGAGGACCTATTTGTGGTTTGAGTCTATAGCATACTCTGAATCGTATCATTTGGCTTGCTAAAATGTATGAAGCTAAACATTTAGATTCACAATTCTTATCCAAATCATCCTCATCATTTTCAGGCACCAAATCTTCTTCTTCTTCTTCCGTTTAGTTTGTCAAGACTTTCTTTGATAATGCTACTAGATCACTTAAACAATTTATTGAGGGTAGTTTGAAACCTACATTACCATTCGAATGAATGACACAAGAAGAAATGATTACAAGGTGTAGGAAATGATTGTATTACAATTGTGATGAAATATGTCATTGAAGGCACAAATGCAAAGCAAAATTTCTATTGCTATTACAAGAAGGAGAAGAGGAGCATTTAGAGGGGATTGTAGAGGATTTTATTGACATGTTAGAAGATTTAGTAGCCATTAGCTACCATACACTATCACGTAAATCCATACCTCACACCCTTTGTTTTAAAGGAAGCATTAAAGTGCATAATGTTACTATTTTAGTTGATATTGGAAGCATGCACGATTTTGTGCAAAGTAGGTTGGCTAAGCATTTAGGCATTACTATTTATCTATCCCTAAAGTTTGATTTCATGACTGGGAATGATCACAAATTATGTTGTGAAGGCTAATGTTCTGATTTGCAAGTAGGTATTCAGGGTATCACTTTTATAGATACATCTTATGTACCTCCTATACAAGGGGTTGATGTTATGATAGGGGTATAGTGGTTGCAAGAACTTTGCCCTATTACAATTGACTATGGTAAATTGAAATGACATTTAAAAAAGACAATCAACAGGTGACATTACATGGGATAAGGGTGGATAACTCATGGATTTCTTATCCACAGTTAAGGAAGTTAATTGCTTAGGATGCCAATGTGTTATTTTTTCAACTTAAGGCTCACATAGTAGATTTTACTTTAGAGAAGACCATAAGCAACACTGTTCTAGAAGAAGTATTGGGCAGATTTTCTCGTTTATTTAAGGCACTATCATCATTGCCTTCATTAAAAGAAATCCAACACCATATTCATTTGAAAGAAGGAAAAAGGTCCTATCAATGTTAAGCCCTATCGATATCCTCATTTTAGATATAAGAAATTGAAATACAAGTACAAGGAATACTGCAATAAGGTATTATCTAACATAGTATGAGCCCTTTCTCTTCACCAATGTTATTGGTGAAGAAAAAAGATGGTAACTAGCATTTTTGTATAGATTATAGGGCTTTAAATGAGGCTATGGCGGAGGATGAGTTTCCCATTCCCACCGTTGACGAGTTATTGGATGAACATAAAGGTGCCACTTTATTTTCTAAATTAGATCTTCAATTTAGTTATCACTAAATCAAAATGTTTCCCTCTGATGTTGAAAAGGTGACATTTAGGACTTATGAGGGTCATTACAAATTTTTAGTGATGCCTTTTGAACTTAGTAATGCACTAGTGACTTTCTAAGCTATTATTAATAGAATTTTTCAACCATACTTAAGGAAATTTGTCATTGATTTTTTTATGACATCCTCATTTATAGTACTAAATTGGAGTTGCATGTAGCACATCTAACTACAATATTGTGGATGTTGGTTGACAATACTTTGAAACTCAGCGAAGTAAATGTGCTTTTGAGGTTAACTACTATAGAGTATTTGGGTCAAATTGTTAGTGAAGGAGATGTATGACAAGAACCGGGTGAGGTGAAGGTTATTCAAGAATGGCCTAAATTGTAAAATGTTAAGCAATTACAAGCCCTTTTGGGGCTATTTGGGTACTATTGTCGTCTTGTTAGGGGATATGCCATGCTTGTAGCACCTTTAATTGACATGTTATAGCATGACAAGTTTGTATAGACTAATGAAGCTTTTGAAAGACTTAAGCATACTCTAGTCAATGCTCCAATACTTGCTTTACTTGATTTTTCAAAGCAATTTATCATTAAGACTAATGCCTCTGGTAATGGAGTGGGTGCTATACTTATACAAGAAGGATACCCTATTTCTTACTTTAATAAGAACTTGCCTAAGCACATGGTCAAAGCTTCAACCTATGTGAGGGAATTATATGCAATTGTGGAAACAGTAAAGAAGTGGTGACAATATCTTTTAGGATCACATTTTATTATCAAGACAAATCACAAGAGCATCAAAGAGTTACTTACTCAGGTAATTTTAACACTTGAACAACACAAATATTTGACCAAATTATTGAGGTATGACTACACTATTAGGTATAAGCCAAGGCAAGACAACATGGTTATAGATTCTTTGTCTAGGCAATACGATGCCTCTCTTTCGGCATTTACTATGTGTTTTAACATTATAGAACAATTGAAAGAAAAATATACTCAAATTCCTGCTTTTCAAAAGGTGATTCAAGACTTGCTTAAAGGAAAAGAATTGAAGTGGCCAGTGAGGTGGCATAATGGTCTTCTTTATTGCCATCATCGCTTATTTTTGGTGCCTACTTAGCAATTGATTCCTCAATTGCTCACAGAATTCCATTGCACTCTTACATCTGGCCATTTTGGAGTTCTTAAGACCCATAAGAGATTGATGTCAGATTTCTATTGTGAAGGGATGGAGCATTATGTAGAGGTTTTTATGAGTAGTTGCTCAGTACATCAGCAAATTAAGCACATTTCCAAGCATCCAGTAGGGTTATTGAATCCATTACCAATCTTAAATTAGGTATAGGAGGACATATCTATAGATTTTATTGTGTGTTTGCCCAGATCTCAAGGTTACATAGATATTTTGGTGGTAGTGGATAAGTTCTTGAAATATTGTCATTTAGGAGCATTGAATACTCATTTTGCTACAACTAAAGTCACACATTTGTTTTTGCATATGGTTTTCAAACATCATGGTTTTCTAAGATCAATAGTATTAGATAGAGACACTATTTTCCTTAGTAGGTTTTAGAGAGAGTTATTCTCCTTGAGTGGTACTAAGTTGAACACAAATAGTTCCTACCATCCTTTAAGTGATGGTCAAACTGAAGTTTTGAATAGAGTAATTCAGTAGTATTTATGCGGCTTTGTTGGATAAGCCAGTGAAATGGGTTAAGTTTTTGCCATGGATAGAATTATCATATAATACTTCTTTTCATTAGAGGACTGGGTTTACACCATTTGAGGTGGTGTATGGTTATAAACCCCATACATTAATACAGTACCTTAAGGGTACTTCATCTTTGGATGTTGTGGATAGTGAATTGTCTACGAGACAGGAAATACTAAAGGTGCTTAAGCAAAATTTAAAAAAGGCTTAAAAGCATATGAAGTTCTATGTTGACAAGTTAAGGACAAATGCTTAGTTTGAAGTTTAGGACCTTGTTTTGTCAAGTTGTAACCTTACAAACAGTTGACTTTGGCAAAACATGGACATCATAAACTATCTAAGAGATACTATGGGCATTTTCTTATTGTTAAACTAGTCGGAGAATGTGTGTATGAACTACAATTACCTCCATATGCACAAATTCATAATGTTTTTCATGTCTTCATACTCAAGTTGGCTTAGGGTTTGTCATATTCCTTACCTAGACCTTCCTTTAGATGCTTTGAATAGCTATCCTTTGGTTTGACCTATGTTTATTATAGCTATATGACAGATCATTAGACAGGGTCATAGGTTGCCTCAAGTTCTAGTACAGTAGCAGGGTTTGCCACTAGAAGACACCTCATGGGAAGATTTCGACACATTTAAGGAACTATATTTTGATTATGACCTTGCAAAAAAGGCCATTTTTCAAGACCAGGGGAAAGATGTTATGACTAGTCGACAAAGATGATATCGGATGTAAAGTATTAGTTTGTATCCAACTAATAGCAGTTGTAATAGATCATAACTAAATAGAACAACATATACAACTAGATTAACAGATCTATCTACCAAGATAACAAATTTATACAAGCATGTATAAAAAGTGGAAAATAATGAAAGAAAAGGGAGTTACTATCCTCAATCAAAGAGTGCCTTACTCTAGGAGTCTTGGTCCACTCAAAGTGACCACTTTCATCATCTGCACAAAACCAAGAACAAGAGTAGCATTAGTTCTTATTCAATATCTGATACAACGAAATGAAGAAGAGAGAGAGGAATTAGGGCTTCAGACTCATCTTTAGAAGGGTTTGGACACAAAGAGAGAGAGAGAGAGTATACGAATGTTTGATATTTTCCTAAGTACTTGTTACTTAGGGATTTTATATCCGTGTATGGGTTGGGCCTTGTAGTTGAGGCCTAATAGACTCTCTTTCTCTCTCTTTTCATATTATATAAACTTTCTACAACATGCTAATTTGTTTACTTTTATTTGTAGTCTTTTACAAACTACCTATAGTTAGAATAGAGAACGATGATGATTCACTTCGAAAAATATTTATTTATTTTATTATTATAATAGAGTTCATTCTACATTATTTCAATCATATCTTAAGATTGAAAAACTCAATTTTAACATTAGACTCAAATTGTTTTTGGTTTAATATACTAAGATAATTTTTTTAAGGTATCAAACTTAATTACTTTTGATTATATAATTTAATTAAATATTTATTATGATTATTTTCTCATTAGGTCTAATGGATATTCTTCCTAACTACATCTTGGTAGTAGATAAACTCCTACTTTCAAATACTTCATAGTATATACTTTGAATTATTATTAAGTTTCACATAAAAAAGAGGATTATTATTAAGTTATATCTTCTAATAGTTACATTTTATTTCTTGGGAAAAATTAGAGAAGGCTACATAATGCTACTTCTTACTATATTCGTACGTTTAAGGGATAAAATCCTACTTTTGCAATTATTCTTGCCCATTTTCCTTATTTGTGGATGTTTTTGTATTCCTTTTTTTATGAAATGCATAATGAGGTAATGGAATATTATCTATCTATATTATTAGTCAAAGAGGAGGTGGTATGGTTTCTTTTTCTTTTTGCTAAGTTTACCCTTTTATATTATCTATATATCATATAATTTATCATTATCGAGCCAGGATTTTCACTCTATCGGTTCTTTTTGTAAAATAAACTTTCTTTAAACTGATCAGTATTAAACCTTATCCATTTAATATTAGCTCTTGGCTAGGGTTTAAAAAAAATCAGTTCTTTTATTTTAAAAACAACTTTGGAGTCGCCACTCGATCAAAGTTGGGAAAAATAGTTAAGTCATAACCAATTGAGTAAATTGGTTATAATTTAGCTAATAGTCTAACGAGAAAAACCAATTTTGTAAAATGGTTTTTGAAATCAGAGATCATGGATCTAAGGGTTAGGAATTTCAAATCTTTACGGGTACCATTGACTTTTCAAAATTAGAATTAAATTTAAAAATCACCTTTTAATTTTGAAAGATAGAACTTAGTTATTAGTTATTATAATTGGATAAAAATAATCTAAATTAATGGAAAAGGGAAATTAGGTTTTTTTAATTTTTATTGTCGCCTCGTAACTGTCTATGTGCTTGCTATTCGAGATCAGACGTACGTAATTCTTTTAATGAAAACTTTAGTGAGTTAAATTGATTTTAATTTAGAAAACATGTCGAATTTATGTTTTTAGTTCAATTTAGTTTATTTAAGGAAATTTCTAAAAAATGAAAGTCCTAAATTGAAATTTTTATTTTTGAAAAATCTAAAAAGGGCCCTAATTTTATAAAGGGTTAATTTATTTTTTATTTTTTTGAAAAATATATTTTTCTAAATGATAAAAAAAAATTCCTTATCCTACTTATTTTGTTTTGTTTTTATTATATCACCTTATTTATTTATTACTTATTATATTTTATTTATTTTTATTAAACTAATAAAATAAAATAAAATAAAACAAAAATACTTTTTTTTTTCTTTTTCTTCTTTTTTGATTTGATTACATTTACATGGAATAAATAAATAAATAAAAAATATGGTAGAGGTTCGGACTAAGGAGGAGAGTGTGGGTCGGTTTCGGATTGAGTTGATCAATTCAAACAGGTTGAACTTCTTCTTCAATAGTAGTACGGCGATAAAGGGCGGTTGTGGGCGTTCTAGTAGCCAAATCGAGGGGGTGAAGGTTGTTTCGTGTGTTTCTTATTTGGGATAAGGGGTGGGGTGGGCAGGTAAAGTGCCATGGTGATCGGAAGTGGTTTAGACGGTGGTGCAAAGTGGTGGCCAGCAGTAGTTTTTAGGAAGTCGTATTCTAGAGTTGTTGGAGGGGTT